>CBMN010035633.1:1562-17977 GCA_000582825.1 Hordeum pubiflorum | reverse complement strand
TCAAGTTTAGATTACGCTTGAACTCCTCAAAGGGTTTTGTAGCTAATGCTTTTGTGAAGCCATCTGCAACTTGATCTCTGGAAGGAACAAAGCGAATTTCTAACTCTTTCATAGCAACTCTTTATCTTACAAAATGATAATCAATTTCAATATATTTGGTCCTTGCATGAAAAACAGGATTAGTAGAAAGATATGTTGCACCAATGTTATCACACCAAAGGCATGGAGTTTGTGTATGACATATCCCAAGCTCCTTGAGTATAGACTTAACCCAGATAATTTCTGCTGTGGCATTTGCTAGTGCCTTATATTCTGCCTCAGTACTTGATCTTGACACAGTAGCCTGTTTCTTTGCACACCACGAAATTAAGTTAGGTCCAAAGAAAATTGCAAACCCTCATGTAGACCTTCTACCATCCAAGCAGCCTGCCCAGTCAGAGTCAGAAAAAGCACTCACAAGAGTAGAGGATGACTTGGTAAAAGTGAGTCCAACACCTAAGGTATGCTTCACATATTTGAGTATTCGTTTGGCAGCAGTCCAATGAGCTGAAGTAGGTGCATGGAGGAACTGGCACACTTTATTTACTGCAAATGAAATGTCAGGTCTAGTGAGTGTCAGGTACTGAAGAGCACCTACCAAACTTCTGTATTTAGTGCCATCCTCTTGACTCAAGGCAACACCCTCTGTAAGAGATAATTTTTCTGAGCTAGATAATGGTGTGACTGATGGTTTGCAGCTTTGCATCTCTGCCTTGCTCAAAAGAGTAGTGGCATATTTTTCTTGAGAAAGATGAAGAGCACCATCACTGTGTTTCTGAACCTCAATACCAAGGAAAAAATGCAAGTCACCAAGATCTTTGAGAGCAAAATCTGAGTTCAAATCTTTTAAAAGTGTTGTGACTGCTTCAGGAGAGGAACTAGTAACAATAATGTCATCCACATAAATGAACACAAACACAATGTTGGAAGACTTGTTGTAAATGAACAAAGAAGTATCAGACTTGGAGGGCACAAAACCAAGAGCTTGCAACTTGTGACTTAAACGAGAATACCATGCTCGAGGAGCCTGTTTCAGTCCATAAAGTGATTTATCAAGTTTGCAGAGATGAAGGGGTTTTGAGGGATCCAAGAACCCAGGAGGTTGTTTCATATAAACTTCCTCTTCCAGAACGCCATGAAGGAACGCATTCTGTACGTCTAGCTGGCGAAGACTCCATCCTCTGGACACAACAATGGAAAGCACAAGGCGAATAGTGGAAGCTTTAACGTCTGAAAGTGTCCTCATAATCAAGTCCATACCTCTGTTTAAAACCTTTGGCAACCAAGCATGCTTTGTAGCGATCAATGGTGCCATCGGACCTCTGTTTCATACGAAAGACCCACTTACAGTCAATGACATTGACACCCGGACGGAAAGGTACAAGATGCCAAGTGTGATTTTTCTGAAGGGCACAAAACTCTTCATCCATATCCTTTTTCCATGTGGGATCAGCAAGCGCCTCCTGAACATTGCGAGGTTCTCCTGGAGGAACAGCAACAACCAGACCATATTTTGTTTTGTAGTTAATAGGTTGAATTTTACCAGTTTGTAGACGACTACGAGGGGGTGTAGGCGAAGCGAAATTCTGCATAGAGGATCCCGTGGGTACTGGCTCCTCCTGAGCAGCAGATCCTACTGATCCCGAGGAGGGAGTAGCGCCTGGTGCAACCGGATCGTCTATGGCAGGAGAGAGAGCCGAAGGTGATGAAGGTGCCACAGAAGATCCAGGGGAGGCAGCGGCAGCAGACTCGATGGACGCGCCGGGCCCGGCCAGCGCCGAATCAGTGGAACGCGGGACCCACCACTGGTAGACGCAGGGTGTGGGCGCAAACCGTGCTGTCGGCTGGGCGCCTGCACCGGATTGGCGCGCCATGCATGTAGGAGCCGGCGCGGCGCCATGGGGGCATGTGGCGAAGTCGGGTTGGCGCGGGGTGGGCTCGGTGGGATGGTCACGAGCCAGCTGACGAAGCGCCGATCCCGGTGGAGATTCGGTCGGACCTAGCGCGGTCGGACGCACGGATCCCAAAGGAGATCGCACCGGATCCCTAAGGACAGTAGAAGAGCCCTCCGAGGCAGGATTTTCTTCAGAAAAATTACTGATATTGGTTGTTGCAGTGCTGTTTCTTCCTGTAACATCAGACTCAGGTATAATATTAGGAGAGTTAGTCAAAATATGATCATCAAAATTATCATTGCCCATACAATCAAAACCAGAAAGATGAGAGGGGAAAAGGAGGATTTCCTTGCGAAGGAGAGCACCGGCATTGGGATGTAGTTTTTCAAAGGGAAATTGGGTTTCGTCAATGACAACATCACGTGAAATATAAACACGACCAGAGGCAATATCAATACATTTAACACCCTTATGTTGAGGACTATATCCCAGAAAGACACATTGTTTAGAACGAAACATAAGTTTGCGAGTGTTATAAGGGCGAAGGTTGGGCCAACAGGCACAACCAAAAACTCGAAGCGTCGTGTAGTCAGGTGTGACATGCAAGAGACGTTCAGTGGGAGTTTCATTGGAGATGACACGACTGGGCCACATGTTGATGAGATGCACAGCCGTGAGAAAAGCTTCATCCCAAAATTTGAGAGGCATGGAGGCGGAAGCTAGGATAGCTAGGCCTACTTCAACAATATGCATGTGCTTGCGTTCGGCAGACCCATTTTGCTGATGAGTATGGGGACATGAGACATGATGAGAGATGCCAATCTTCTGGAAAAAAGAGTTCAATTTTTCATATTCACCACCCAAGTCAGATTGGATGGCAATGATTTTACTATCAAACTTGCGTTCAACAAGGGCTTGAAAGTTGTGAAACACTTGAAATACATCAGAACGCTTTTTAAGAAGGTAGATCCATGTGTATTTGTTGAAATCATCAATGAAACTAACATAATAAGAGTGTCTACCAACGGAGGTGGGTGCTGGACCCCACACATCAGAGAAAATAAGTTGCAAGGGCTTAGTGGATACACTAGTGGATACATGATATGGTAACTGATGACTTTTTGCTTTTTGACATGAATCACAAATAGTCTCTAGATTTCTCTCACCAACAACTGGGAGCTTATTTCTACTAAGAATTTGATGAACAGTAGAAAAAGAAGGATGTCCTAAGCGACTGTGCCACCTATTAGCTGAGAGCTTGATGGCACCATAGACTTGTTTATTGTAGGAGCAATACTTGGGAAGCAGTGCATAAATCCCTTCGATACAGATACCCCTATGGAGAATTTTCTTCGTGACCTGGTCCTTGATCAAAAAGAAGAATGGGTGAAAGTGCAATACGATGGATAAATAGCAAAGTTTTAGAGGCATTGGGAACATGCAAGAATTTTTGTATGGGGTTTTGATATGTGAATGACCAATGTGACTTATCTCCATACCTGCACCATTTGCCTCGGTGTAGACTTGATCATTGCCACGGTATTTCTCATGCATGGTTAATTTCTCCTATTCACCCGTGATATGGTTGGTAGCACCGGTGTCCATGTACCAATTGGTATCGACACCGTATGACATATCAGCTGCAGCAGCAATCTTCTTTTTTTGGGAAGTGCCAGCTGCATAGCGCCAATCACAGTCTTTTGCAAGATGATTAGTTTTTTTACAAATCTGGCATTTACCCTCGTAGCCGTCGTAGCCCTGGAAGTTGCGCCCCTTGTTGGAGGGAGGACACCGACCATTGTTGTTGTTGCTGTGGCCCGGTTGGTAGTAGCCGCCGCCGCTACCACCACCAGGATAAGGACCGCCACCGCCGTTGTTGTTCTGGTGGTATCCAGCACCACCATTGTGGTAGCCACCGGTGCCAGGGCCACCACCGTAGCCGCCAGATCCATTGCCCCCGTAGCCGCCAGCGCCACGGGGACCGCCGCCATTGCCCTTCATATTCTGGTTGCCGTGGTAGCCTCCCTTGTTGCCTCCTTGCTGCCCGCCACCACGCGAGACAGCGTTTGCGGAGGATTTGAAGCCTCCTGCTCCATTGCCGTGGAACATCTCGACCCTCTAGTCGAAATTAGCCACGAGAGAGAAGAGAGCATCGACGGTTATGGGTTCAGTGCGAACATCAAGGGCAGATAGGAAGGAGAGAACGATGGTGGCTAGGGTTTTGTTGGCCAGGGAGTTGTGGATCGTCGGGAGGAGGGTGAAAGCTAGACGAGATGGAAGAGTCCTGCTCTGTATACCATGTTAGACAATGGTTAAAGCGTCTCAATCACCATACATGGTGACCCGCATAGACTTATATTGATTGTATTCTTGGAGTACAAGGTGAATCGGTTGTTATACAAACCAACCGTAGAGATATACAAGGCGGAGGAGATAGACATAGATACAATATTGAACTACTTCCTATCACCTAACAACTTGTCGTGATAGATATGGCGCAGCCATATGTTTATGGTTTAACACAAATAACTATTGTCCTACATGATTTGTGAGGTAGTCTCATTCATCTTGGGTTTGTGAGTATATCAGACAATTGTTTGGTAATCCAACTAACCATCTGTATTTTGAGAAGTGTTTACTGTTATGTGCGGGCGTGCTATTTGGGTTGTTGGCAGAAGAGAGACTATCATGTATTTTTCTTTCCGGTTTACAATTAGCGGTGTTCCTCTCTTGCTCTCATCCTGTGTTTAGGCATAAAAATGTCAAGTAATTCAGTTCCTGGTGTTTTTCTGTTGCATAAATCGAGGCTTCCACCTTCCAGGATAAGAAAAATGTTTTTATGGTGTCCCATCATTATTTGAGAACTTTTCTCTTGGCCTAGTTATTCTTGTTGTGATTTGAGAATAATGTTATATTGTGTGTCGCTTCACCGTTGCTGAGCCTACCGTGCCCCAAGCCTTCTGCTTCCAGCAGGGTTGTTTTCCTCATTTGTTCTTTCTTCCACAGGAAGTCTCTTCTCTAATCTATTCCATATTATGTAACCCATCTAGAGGCAAATTAGGTAACCCATTGTTACTCACATTGGATCTATATATATAACAGATAAGGACACACTCTTTTTCCGTATTTGATTATCCATTTCCCCCTTTTTGGAATGAATCAACAAACTCGATTGATATCATGCCATTGTATTACTTCTAAATTTTTTCATCAAATAGATATCAACTGCCACAGATTTGTTACCCAGATTTATTTTTTAGTACCATCTTAATAATTACTGCTATTGCATAACGCAGCCTGGCAGCATCAAATTGTCCCCCATGGAAGGTCCACTGCTAAGAAGTTTGGAGAAACATACGTTAGACTTCAAGTTTACAGTCCAGATCGGAAGGATATGTGAACACTGGAGTGCCGATTCCAGTGCATTGTATGGTGTGAACTTTGTCATGGTTGACCGCAAAGTAAGGATAGTACCAGTTATCCTATGCCGCAGTTTATTTTATCCATCAGTATACTTTAAATCTCCTTTATTTGGGCAGGGAGGTACAACATAAGGATCAATACCAAAGGACAAAATGGCCAAGTTTAAAGATAAATTCCATGAAGGGGCGGTGTTTACAATTCAGCGATACCAAATATTTAGAGCCAAAGACAAGTACACAACAATAGATCACCTCTTCAGAATTAGGTTCCTTGGAGAACATTGGCAAAGTCAGTTGTTCCCGAGCCGTCAAATTTCCCCATGGTCGCCTACAACACACTTCCTTTTTCACAACTAGAAAAGCTCATCTGATCAAATGTTCTTATGTCAGGTTAATTCACAAATATTTGTTTCCATTTTCAATATATCTAGTTGATTTTGCCAGGTCTAATCATTCTGTGTGTCCTTAAATTTTCAGACGTAGTTGCACATCACCGATGTGACAGATATGCTACCTCCTGTTGATGCTGCTCGTGAGCCAAGGCGTCAGGTCTACATTACAGATGGCCATTACATGCTTTTCTCATAATTATTTATCTGTTTGCTCTATGAAATATTGTGTTGCCTCAGATGATGCATCTTTTTTGCAGAAAGCCTGCAACAGTGATACTTTGAGGAAAATTTGCGGAACCATTCGATGCTGACACGTTATGCAACTGGTCCAAGAATCAGTGCATCATGGTACTTTTCGTTGGGGTCATGTTGGACTAATATTCAGGTAATGATGTTTTGTTCTTCTTTCTGTAATAGTTGCTTCCGTTTCTCACGGTTGAAGCATAGAAAAAAGCATCAGTTAAGTAGAGGTTCTTTATGATATATATTCCCCCTTTCTTATATTTTTTCCAGTCTCCTTGCAGGCTCTCCCGATAATACTTGATGTAGAAACAAATAATGAAAAGCTCCTTGAGGACAAAATATGTGTGTAACATGCATTAAACATAACTTCTGAAATAGTTCATATAAGATCTTATCTAGCTTCCTGGCAGGTACAGTTAAGCATACTGAGATTAATGCAAAGTTCCAATCGTTCTTCTTTAGAAGGGATAAAAGTCGAAACTCTTGCTATTTGAATTAAAATTCCTGCAACGTGAATATCTTATTAAGTGAGTGTTTTCTTAGATTTAGGATTGAGGCAACCTAGGTGGGAACGAGAGGAATACTTAGCCGTTGTAGATGAGTTCATGGAAGTTATTCATGGTTGATGGCCTAAAGAAATTGTGGAGGTATGTGTGATGCAGTCATACTTTGATTACTTAATGAACCTCCACTGCTCAAGTCGTAAAATTTCAATTTGAAGACTTCCAAATGAAACGGTGTCTCAAAGTGTGCAATTTTAAGGTTTGGACATTGTAGGAATACTCATGTAGTTCAATAACTCAATAAAATTTATATGGAAGTGGCGAATGGGAAAGATCCGTAATAGAACCAACCTATATGTGCCTCCAATCAAATATCTTCACATCCACATCATGTTATTCTTCTTTATTGGAGCCACGTGCAAGCTTTGAATTTAGGAACAAAATTCTTCATATTTCTTTTTTACTTGTGTTCTTTAGGATAACTCCATCTGATTTATTTTTAATCTTTCTGTTAAAGAATGAAGTTCAGCCACGTGGTGATTTCATACAAACTTCCTTTTTATCTTCAAAAAATTGGTTGATAGTGCCTGACTGATTTGTCGTTCCATCTATGGTGTCTTTCTTAATCAGTTTAACTCAGGGTGATGAACTCGATTGTTTTATGACATGTTCTCCAAAGAGAAGGTCTGAGACATGAACTTCTCTCAAGTACAAACAATGTGGTTTAGTTGTGGGCTTAACCCCATTGTACTCTTTAATCCTTTTGCTTTCCAGTATGTTCCTGATAATGCATTAAATGAAAACAAAGATTGTTGTTATGTTCTTGAGTTATATTGGTATGAAACGGTACCCTGCATATTGCTATTATGGCGCCGAACTTTGAAGTTTTGCTTTTCTACTAGCTTCTTTGACTGCTCCTGATTGTTAGACAACGTGACCGTGACAAATGCATCCTCACGTACATTGCTTGCACCTAAGGATAGACTAGGAGGTAGTTAGAAGATATTCTTATCTATGTAACTTAAATGATCTTTCTCTAGTCTATCCCTTCCTCTCCAAGATTGTAATCTAAACAGCTTGTACGCTATCAGGGAGGTTGCCACCCTGCTATATTAACACGAAGCCGTCGGCCTGAGAAGGTAGCGATGTTCCTAGCCTTTCTCACATGGTAATCAGAGCCTCCTCTTCCATTGCATCTAGCCTTCCATCCCCCACCGCCTAAGCTTCTGCCATGGCATCCTCCAGCTTCTCCAACTCCGGCCTCTCTGGCCAAATCACCGAAAGGCTCACCCGCACCAACTATATCCTCTGGCGCACGCAAATCACACCACAGCTCAGAGGTGCGGGCTACTATGGCTACGTTGACGGCACCATGAAGGAGCCGGCCAAACTCGTCGTCTCAAAGGACAAGGACGGGAAGGAGGAATCCACACCGAATCCCCTTCATCCGATCTGGATCCGGGAAGATCAGCAGGTACATGGTTATCTTCTGAACAATCTTTCCAAAGAGGTGCTCGTGCAGGTGACATCGATCTCCCATGCACACGAGCTCTGGACGGCTCTGGCGAACATGTTTTCGTCACAGTCCCTGTCCCGCATCAACAACATCCGCGTCGCCCTCGCGAACACACAGAAGGGCAACCAAACTGTTGCGACCTTCTTCGCGCACATGCGCTCCCTGGCTGATGAGCTGGCGGCTGCTGGCAAGCCGCTCGATGATGACGAGCTCATCTCCTACATCGTGGCCTGCCTCGACATGGAGTACCAGCCCCTCGTTTCCGCCCTCGACGCATGCGTGGAACATGTCACCCTTGACGAGCTGTTCTCCCAAATGAGCAACTTCGATCAAAGGGTGGCGCTATTCCAAGGCACAAACTCCGGCGGGTTCAAGTCGTCCGCCAACAACGCCATGCGCGGCCGTGGTGGTCGTGGCCGTGGGACAAACCGCAACAAAGGGAACTACAACAACAACTCCCGTGGTGAACGCGGTGACTCCCGCGGCAACGGCGGCCGGTCCCCCTCCACCAACAACAGGGGCCACCGCAACTCCTCCTCCAACAAACGTCCGGATGCTGTCAAGTGCCAGATCTGTGGCAAACTTGGCCACTCGGCCAAGGATTGCTGGTATCGTTTTGATGATGATGGTGATTCATCGCAAGACGAGAAGGTGGCCGGAGCTGCTGATGGCTCTTATGGAGTGGACACAAACCGGTACATGGACAGTGGTGCCACGAACCACATCACCGGTGAACTTGAGAAGGTGACCATGCGGGAAAAGTATCGCGGCAAAGACAACATCCACACTGCTAGTGGAGAAGGTATGAAGATTTGTCATGTTGGTCATTCAGTTATTAAAACTCCTCACAAAAAAATTCATCTAAGAAAAATTCTGCATGTTCCTAGTGCCTCCAAAAATCTCCTCTCTGTTCATCGTATTGCCATTGATAATCATGTCTTTCTCGAATTTCACCCTTTCTTCTTTTTGATCAAGGATCAGGCAACGAAGAAGGTTCTCTATCGAGGTAGATGTGTTCGTGGGCTTTACCCTTTGCTTCCGGAGATTAGAAGATTCAATAAACAAGTTTTTAGTGCCACCAAGCTATCCTCCACACGGTGGCACGGTCGATTAGGACATGCAGCTTTTTCTTTAGTTGAACGATTGCTTAGGAAAAATAAACTCTCATCGTTGGAGAGCATGATGTTGAAACAATCTGTGATTCATGTCAAAAAGCTAAGAGTCATCAATTGCCCTATCCAATTTCTACTAGCATCTCTACAAAACCTTTGCAACTTGTTTTCTCTGATGTTTGGGGACCTGGTCCCTCCTCTGTTGGTAGGCATACTTACTACGTAAGTTTTATTGATGACTATAGCAAGTACTCTTGGATCTATCTTCTTAAGAAACGATCCGATGTGTTTCAAGTGTTCAAAAATTTCCAAGCTTTTGTTGAACGAAAATTTGACACAAAAATCATAGCTCTCCAATCCGATTGGGGAGGTGAATATGAGAAGTTGAACACCTTCTTCCAAACTCTTGGCATTTCCCAGCATGTGTCATGCCCCCATGCCCATCAACAGAATGGGTCAGCCGAGCGCAAACACAGACATATTGTCGAAGTTGGGCTCGTTCTTCTAGCTCTTGCTTCCTTGCCCCTAAAATTTTGCGACGAAGCCTTTCTTACAGCAGTTCATCTCATAAACATATTGCCTAGTCGTTTCATCAATCATGAAACACCCACGGAAAAACTCCTCCACACCAAACCAGACTACACCTCGCTTCGCGTGTTTGGTTGCGCTTGCTGGCCTAACCTTAGACCATATAACAATCACAAGCTTATGTTTTGTTACAAACAGTGTGTCTTCATCGGCTACAGTCCTCTTCATAAAGGGGTCAAGTGCCTTGATGTTTCTACCGGCCGAGTTTACATCTCCCGTGATGTTATTTTTGATGAAACTAAGTTTCCCTTTGCCGATATCCACCCTAACGCCGGCGCTCTTCTCCGCAAAGAAATCCTACTTCTGCCATCCCACCTCACTGGTATTGATCAAGGGGAGGATAATAACTGTAATGATCATACGATGACTAATCCTCATAGCCTGCATGAGTCTTATGATGGTGCAGATATGGCCACTGGCGAAGAAACGGTGCAAATTGGTGAAGAAATCATGCCAAGCAGCCAACATTTTATGTGTCCAGATCTGGGGGACAGATTCCCCTCGGGATCAGTGCTACAGTAGGACGGCAGCGGATCTGCGTCGGATCAGCGCCGCAGAGCTGACGCTGCAGAAAGCGCGTCGCACATCAAGCGCCATGATAACGAATCCGCAGCTGACGCGCGGGCCACCTCCATTGGCTCGGATGGTCCAGCCGGCCCGCGCCAATCTACGATGTCCACTTAGATGGCTGAGAGTCGCTGGCCTGAAGGTGGGCCTCGCACCTACGCGCGGCGACAACCGACCGACGCGCGGACCGATGCTGAGCCAGGCAGGGCCTCAGGCACGCGATCCGGCGTTGATCCGCCTGGCTCGGTCCCAGGCGCGCGTGTCGGCGCCGATTCTCCTCGACCCATGCATGCTGGCGTGACAGCGGAAACGGCAACCGGCGCGGGATCCTCTGCGCCAAATCCATCAAGCCGGATGCCTCCAGAAGCCACAGAAAATCCCGTCGTGGTAGATTCGTCTCCTGCTGCATCAGGGGGTTCCACATCGAGATCAGCTGGTGCAGAACCCGGATCTTCTGTGCCGACTCCTGCTCCTCTGCCTCCACGCACACGTTTACAAAAAGGGGGTAATTCCACATATAAATTACAAAACCAAATTTGGTCTTGCTTGCTCCACAGGTGAACCAAGAAATCTTGATGAGGCACTCGGTGATGCACGGTGGAAAAAGGCTATGGAGGAAGAGAATGAAGCACTTTAGAAAAACAAAACATGGCACTTGGTTCCACCCGCACGAGGTAAAAATTTAATTGATTGCAAGTGGGTCTACAGAATTAAGAAGAAATCTGATGGAACCATAGACCGTTACAAAGCCAGACTTGTCGCAAAAGGTTTCAAACAAAGATATGGCATAGATTATGAGGACACTTTCAGTCATGTTGTTAAAGCTGCCACTATTCGTCTTGTGTTGTCTATTGCTGTTTCCAGGGGATGGAGTCTCAGACAGCTAGATGTACAGAACGCGTTTCTCCATGGTGTTCTGGAAGAGGAAGTTTACATGAAACAACCTCCTGGGTTCGTCAACAAAAACTCACCCTTTCATGTATGCAAACTTGATAAAGCTCTGTATGGACTCAAGCAAGCCCCCAGAGCATGGTACTCACGTTTGAGCCAAAAATTGCAAGCACTTGGGTTCATCCCTTCAAAGTCTGATACATCATTGTTCATTTACAAAAAGTCAAATACTTCTATATTTGTGCTTATTTATGTTGATGATATTATTGTCACAAGTTCATCTGATGTGGCTGTAACAGGATTATTAAAGGATTTAAGTGCAGAGTTTGCTCTTAAGGATTTGGGTGACCTACACTTCTTTCTGGGCATTGAAGTGAGGAAACTTGGAGATGGACTTCATCTGTCACAAGAAAAGTATGCAGCTGATCTGGTAAGAAGAGTTGGTTTGCAAGGATGTAAGCCCTCACCAACTCATTTGTCTAGCACAGAGCAACTGTCTCTCTTAGATGGTGAACCTCTAAATCAAGAAGACAGTACCAGATACAGAAGCCTGGTGGGAGCACTTCAATACCTCACCTTGACAAGGCGTGATCTTTCCTTTGCTGTTAATGAAGTATGTCAGTTTCTGCATGCACCAACCACAGTTCATTGGACTGCTGCAAAACGTATAGTGAGATATGTGAAAATACTATGAAACTTGGTTTAACTTTTAGCAAGTCTTCATCTACTCTTGTGAGTGCTTTTTCTGATTCAGATTGGGCAGGGTGCCTAGATGACAGACGCTCCACTGGAGGATTTGCAGTATTCTTTGGTCCAAATCTCATATCATGGTGCGCAAGAAAACAAGCAACTGTATCAAGGTCAAGCACAGAGGCTGAGTACAAGGCATTAGCAATTGCTACAACAGCAATAATCTGGGTTCAGTCCATGTTGAAAGAACTTGGTGTCAAAAGCACTCAAACCCCATGTTTGTGGTGTGACAATCTTGGTGCTACCTATTTATCTGCTAACCCTGTCTTTCATGCAAGAAGAAAACACATTGAGATAGATTTTCATTTTCTCAGAGAACGAGTTGCAAACAGGCAATTGGAAATTCGTTTTGTGCACTCAAGAGATCAGGTTGCAGATGGTTTCACTAAAGCATTGCCCATCAGAAATCTTGAAGAGTTCAAGCGTAATCTCAACCTGCCTAGTTGTGATTAAGGGAGGGTGTTAGACAACGTGACCGTGACAAATACATCCTCACGTACATTGCTTGCACCGAAGGATAGACTAGGAGGTAGTTAGAAGATATTCTTATCTATGTAACTTAAATGATCTTTCTCTAGTCTATCCCTTCCTCTCCAAGATTGTAATCTAAATAGCTTGTACACTATCAGAGAGGTTGCGACCCTGCTATATTAACACGAAGCCGTCGGCCTGAGAAGGTAGCGACGTTCCTAGCCTTTCTCACACTGATATCCTCAACTGTCATTCCTTTTTAGTTGGTAAAATATTTGGTCATTGGTCAAAATTTCCCAAGTTATATTTGGTGTGCTACAGATGAGCAGTCTTACACCACACACAAAACCTTTATTATCGATCAAGATTAGTTAAAGTTATTTTTCTGTCATCTCACTGCTAGGATTTGCAACGCCATCTACTAGACTACTTTCAGGTATATTTTCAAAAGAAAAGAAATAATTAGATAAATCATAAATAAACCATTGACGGGCACTTAGGCCCGCTGTCGAGGGAACGAGCCTGACAATAGTACCAGGGGTACGAACGAAGGGGCGAAGCCTAGCTACGCCGCAGATGTTCACTCGGATGTGTACGAGTTCAGGCCCCACTCGGAAGTGATAAAATCCCTACGTCTCGAGCCCGGAGGCTTAGTGTTTGCTTATAGGGTGTAAGGATTACAGAGGGTCGGAATCCTTGCTTTGGCGCCCGAGGGTGGCTTACATAGAGTGTGCCACCGCCGACCGAGCGTCATCACTAGGGTCATAAATGCTAATCAATGCGGCGTTACAGGAACGACTGATTAAGTAGGGCGTTACTGCTAATGTAGATTTAACTACACAATGTGTGTCTCTTCAAGTCCCTCGGACGATGCGTCTTCACCACTGTTTGGGCTTCCAACTGACCGAGTGACCATGTACGCCCGATTGACTTGAATAATCCGAGTGGATCTCCATATGCATCCGAATGCAACTCTAGCCCAGGGGCTTCAATGATAATGTGGGACCACAGGTGGGACCTAGATGTCAGGTAGGTGACCCTACCCATGGTAGGCAACCTCATGTTCGTGAGGTTTTAGTGGTCGAGTGGTCGACACTCAGAAGCGTCGACGATACCTCAGAGGTATCCAAGAAACGGCCTGAGTCGTTTCTCACTTGTCCTCAAACCATGACGGATTCAGGATTAACATTTCCCGACTGAATTACGCAGCTTGACTATGTAATACCGTCAGATGAAAACAAAGCGTTTGCCAGAAGAAATGGCCCGAGTGTTCGGTTGTTCCATCCGAGTGCTTTGCCATCACTGAGTCGACCACTCGGCTTGAGGGAGTGAATCGCTGGGCTCTGTTGAGTGTGGAGCTTGCTCCGATTGAGGCGTGGCGAGATTCCTGCGTATTCGAAATCGCGAAGAACGTGCGCAGGCACGCGATGGAACGGCACGTTGTGGAAATTGGGGGTAACGGGCACGACGCCTCGATCTCCGTGCCGAGATTTTCGCCACGCGTCCCCGGGGTCCTGAACAGTAGATCCGTGGATCTCACTCCATTCGCGGATTGACGGCCAGAGATTTCACCTGATCTTTGGTATAAAAGGGGGGAGGTACTATTGGGGGCAAAACAGATCTCACTTTTTGCCCCCGTCTTCGTCTTCTCCGACACGCGCGCGCAATCTTCCATCACGCCCTCGCCGCGGACCAGGTTCGAGTTCGCTGGAGATGACGCGAGGGACGACCGCGAGAGCCGAGCGGGCAAAGAGGGGCTCGCGCGGCTCCTCCTCGAGCGCTGGCGTGCCGGCGGGATGGACCCAAGGCGACTGGCTGCCGTCGCGGGTCACCGCGGCCCAGCTGCGCGAGCTGGAGAGCCAAGGGCTGCTGGCTCCTGGGAGTTGGCGGCTGCCAGAAGCGGGCGAGGACGAGCCTTCGCCGCGGGGGCACGAGCGCGTGCTCCTGGTGACCCACCTCGAGCGAGGTTTCTCCTTTCCGCCTCATCCATTCTTCCACAGGTTCTTGGACTATTTTGGTGCTCAACTCCATCACCTCCCTCCCAATGCCATAGTTTATTTAGCTGCGTTCGTTTCTCTCTGTGAGAACTTCTTGGGCTGCCATCCCCATTGGGGTTTGTTCAAACATCTCTTCTCTTGCCGAATGATGACTGTAAAGAAGTCCACTTGGTCAGAGGATAAAACGAATGTAGCCCAGCTGTGCAGAGGTTTGGGAATCCAGATGCGGGGAAAAGGTTGCTTCCCGCAGATCTCATTTCCAGATTCGGTGAAAGGTTGGCAGGAGACTTGGTTTTATGGCCAAGATGTTGCGGTCGGCGAAGGTTACTCGGGTCTCCCCCCGTATACGTCTGAACGCATTCGGCCGGCTTCTAGGCTGGCTGTGACCAAGGAGGAGAGGACCGAAGTGGACATCTTGGTGATAGCACTAGTGGCTCTGGTGCAGAAGGGTATCAATGGCCTCGACCTACTTGAGGTCTTTTTCCGGAGGAGGATTCAGCCGCTGGAAGCCAGGGCTCATCCCATGTGGGAGTACACCGGGCCGAATGACACCACCCGAGCTCACCCGGAGGAGCTCAAAGCAGAAACAGTGGAAGCCAAGATCAAGGCGATCACTCTAGCGCGCGATAACCCAAGGGGATCTAGGCTGGTGCCACCGCTCTCAGCAGAGAATCCGCCGAATGAGGTAATCTTCGAATGTCCATTATCCAAGTGTTTCTTACGCACGTATCGTAATCGATTTGATTGACTTGTTCTTCATTTGACAGGCCTTCACAGAGATGAACAGCCAGGTGCCAGTCGTGAATCGCGGCCTAGTTGATGTGGCAAGCGACACCGATCACCCGGAAGACTCGGCAGAAGCAGGAGAATATGAGGAGGACGACGAAAGCGACGACGATGAAGACGACTCGGACGACGGTGATGAAGTGGAATCTTCTCGCTCAGACGATCGAGTGCCCGAGGCCCGCTCCAAGGCGCGCCAGGACCCTGGGGTCTGAGGCGGCGGCCCCAAGGGGTCGAGTGTCGACAAGCCGACTGGGCCTGCCCTCTCAACCCGTAGCTCGAAGCGTGGACGTGGAGACCTCGTCTTGTCGGCCGAGAAAGTGGCTAAACAGGCCAAAGTCGGCGCAGTCAAACCTCGGAAGGCTGTCTTCATCCCCAAGATCAAGATGACCGTTCCCGTGGCCTCAACGTAAGTGTCTCCACTCCGATAGTTATTGTCAAGATTCATCTGAGTGAAGTAATATTCCGAGTGTTTTCTTCGCAGTGCTGGCACTTCGACTGCTTCGCCTGACCCTCAAACTCTGGAGAAGGAACGGGCCGATGCCGAAGTCGCGTCTTCAAAAGGTAAGCTTCGAATTCACTTGGGCATATGACGTGATTTTCTTTCCGCTCTTTCCGCTTACTTCCGAGTGTTTTTCGAACACTTACATCCCCGCAAGAGGTGATCGACATCGATGCGGATGACAAGGCCGACCTGCCAAACCCTTCTGTCAACGCGGACGTTGTGATGCAAGAGCCATCGCCTGCCGATGCCACGGCGTTGACACGGGGAACTAGCTCGGGGGCCGGAGCCGCACTCGGAACTGGTACGTCGTCTCCTTCGCCAACTCCTCCTGTGGCCAACATCTTCGCGCTACACCACGTCCCGGAGGATCAGGTGGGAGCGAGCAAAGAGGTGTTGATCCAGCTGGAGGTGATGAGCGAACGGCTGAAGACGGCTTATGATGTGAGCGAGGCATTGCAGAAGAATGTCCGAGTAAGTACTCTCGTAAGTACCTTCCTCAGTCGGGAATTTTGATCCGTGTGTCTTTTGTTTTTTGCTTTTTGTCCCAAGTGGGTTTGCACCTGAGTACACCCACTGGGTGTTCCTTGTTTCTAGTGGGGGCGCGCTGAGCGCACCCACTGGGTGTAGTCCCCGATACAGCAGTCAGCGGGAGTCTTATAGTCCGAATGAACTTGGTGTCCAATCCATTGTTGATCTTGAAGAAGAGTCTTGTATTTGATATTCCAGTGGGGGCGCGCTGAG
>CBMN010035632.1:0-14054 GCA_000582825.1 Hordeum pubiflorum | reverse complement strand
ATGGCCTGATCCTTTGAATCAATGGTTTGTAGTTGAAATCAGTGAGCAATTGACCTCTGTACTAGTGTGTTGCTAACAATTGGTAATCGGAGCCAGTCATTCTTCCATGCAAATCCACACGAAATTCCCAAATTCGAGCCCAACATTTTTTTCCCCACATCGGAGAGCTTCAATCTCCTGCCATGTCGCGCGGTTCAGCTTGGGCTGCGCACCATGATTGAGCATTCGCGTTGGCAGAGGAACCAAAGCAGCGACGCCTCCCCGAGTGGGAGGATAAGCGGGCACGGCGTCGTGCTGAGTTGGGTGCCCGTATTACAGCCATCGTGGAGCAGGTGGCTTCCGAGGTGTCGGTGGCGGTAGCATCAGAGGTGTCGGCTGCCATTGCAGCAGAGCTACAAGCTGCGCCGCGTGGGGCACCACGAGTACCTCAACCTTGCGCCGACGACCACATCAACCCCAACTGCATCGGTGGCGGACGACAACTCCTCTGTTCCTGATGCATCCATAGTGGTCTCTGCTCAGAGATCAACATCAGCCTCCGCGCAGCAGCAGCAACATCAGGAAGATGCAGCACCACGCCAGGCAATTGAGAACACAGTCGCCGACGTCCTCGCTGCCTGGACGCCCACCACATGTTCGATGCGATTCCCGAGCCGCCCCGTCACCATGTCGGTGTCAGTGACCGCTCCCGCCACAACGTCAGCTTCGTCCAAGGTCATCGTCGATGTCGTCCCCAAGCTCTGCTGCCTTGACCTTGAGCCATCGGATGTCCTCGACCTTGTCACAACGCCGCCCAAGTGTTTGACAGAAGGTCTGACTGACGAACCCTTGGTCATGCTTGAGCAGCAGGACCACTCCAAGGAATATGCAGATTCAGTGCAAGATGCCAACTTCTCCTGTGTGCTTCCTGTCATCGTTGTTTTCTGCTTGCCGAGATTGCCTTGGGATGGAAGGTGTATGTGGCTGCCACCTGATCAATTGTATGGGCAGAAGAGCAAGAGCAGACTATTGGAACATGATATGTGTGGGAAGGTTCTGATTGCTTGTGGAAGTACTGTATTCCAATGCAACTTTGTACATCTGGGAACGACCCATTGCAGTTTTGCGGTTGACAAGTTGCAGGGAGGCATAACAATCAGTGCTGGCTGTCCCCAAGTTAAACCTGAACCGTATGATGTTACTTGTTGTTCTGCTATCAGTCTTTCCTTGCATACAACAAGCTACTCTTCTGAAATCTGTTCCCAAGTTCTTGCTGAGATGAGGAAATTGTCTTGTGAGCTCTTTCGACCTAGAATGTTTTGGCCATACCAGATAATTGGTACCCTTGGAATGTTCTCATCTGATGAGGACTTGGGGGTCGGAACTTATTTTGCATTCCAGATGGTAAGCCATAATGGTGAATGGGGCTCTAAGTTTGTGCAATGGGAAATTGCCTGGCCCATCTGCCTTGCATCAGTGGAGTCTTGGTTTCCGCCTGGTTTTGCTGGACGTGGTTCGTTAATTGGTTGTGACCATTTTCAGCGGACCATTGCCTTGTCTCTCGGTTCTTCTTTTCCTGTACCAAGTCTTTGGACTCGATCAACATGTGTCATTTTCCTGGTGCAGCATAATAGTCTACCCAGCTACCAAGGCACCTGGTTCAGATTTATGACAGTACTGTTTGCCATTCCTCAATTTGGTGTTGGGGGTAATTTTATTTCTGATCATGAACAATTCCAGTGGGTAATTGCATGGCTCTATTGGTTGGTGTGTTCAGCTGTATGCAACAAGTCTCATGGCCTTTGCATCAACCGAGGCGAGGAAGATGAATTCAATTCTTTCTGGTACTGACCAACTTCAGTGGGAAATTGCGTGGTTGTTAAAGGATCCATCAGTATTCAACCAAACACAGCGTGCTTTCCAAATTCAATCACCTGACAAACATATTGGCTTTCAGAATTCTCACTGGTCAAGTGCAGACTTTGGAACATTGATAAGACAATTTATTCAGTGTACTTTTAAGATTCGCCAATGGAAATTGTGTGGATACCACTGGGATTACTCCAAAAATGCTAGTGTGAAGCTCAAGGAATTATTGCTCCCTCACACGGTTGAGGAGATCCTTCAAGCCAGCTCTATTGTCATCTGTTATAGTTGTTGGTGTTGCTACATGCTGCAAGTTGGGTACAAAATTCAGAAGTGCAGATGCATTTTTATCTGAGCTCCACAAGCTAAAGTTCATGGATGCATGCTTTTCTCGTGGTGTTGCTATATCAGTTTTGCTGTTTGAGAGAATAAATTGGGAAGAGCTGCAGCCACCAAGAGATACAAATGAGAAGGGGCTTTCAGGGGCATTTCCTTTGAGTGTGCAGACATATGAGTTTGGCAGGAGCTCGGCTCCTCGAGCCGAAATTCACCGTGAGAGGATTGTTAGTGGCCAAGTTCACTATTCCTATGAGCTCTCTGTTCATGAAAATTTATATCTGAAAATTGTGGTGGACTGCCCTACCTTGAAGCTAGTCAGTTGTAAACTCCCACAAGAATTGCGTCTGACTTGGGATCCAGTGAGCTCTGAAGGCATGGCAAGTGTGGTACGATTTCAGTTCCTTGTTTGTGTTGCCATATGGAGCTTCTGCCGTCTGGAGTTTTTTCAAGGAAAGTTGTCATGGGATCCAGGCATATGGGCACTTCTTTGTTTATTAGGATT
Organism: Hordeum pubiflorum; assembly: GCA_000582825.1. Lineage (NCBI taxonomy): Eukaryota > Viridiplantae > Streptophyta > Magnoliopsida > Poales > Poaceae > Hordeum > Hordeum pubiflorum. The sequence continues at coordinate 11,368 of CBMN010035632.1, read as the reverse complement.
GTTCACACAAGATGGAGCAGTAGGAAGGAGGAATGTTGCAACTCCAGCCTGCTACCGCATCCACTACTTCGACAAGGCTTATTACTTGAACCAACACTACTACCTTGACGCTTTCTGTGACCAAGTGAACATCAATGACGGCTATTTCCTTGAACAAGTCAGCATCGCCTGCTACCTCAACCTCGCCAAGTTCCGCCTCAACTACGGCACCCACCGCGACCTCAGTGAAGTCTTGAAGCATCAAGTACCATGGGATCCAGGAGGTTTGACATGGAATCGGCTGGAGGTCAAGCCGAAATTTAAGATGTGGGGATGTCAGCAACCTTCACTATCATCGCCGTGGGCTGGACCATGGGCTGCCGCTACTGAGCTTGGACTTCTTAGAAGCCACGGAGGGCAGCATCTACATATATACGAGGGGATGGGTTACAGAGAACTCGGCTAGGAACTGGACGGCTTCGGCCTCCTCTGCTTCGGTCTCTCTTCCTCTCGTGATCCTCCCCTTCCCTGCTATGGCCTGATCCTTTGAATCAATGGCTTGTAGCTGAAATCAGTGAGCAATTGACCTCTGTACTAGTGTGTTGCTAACACACCAGCACCTGTACAATCTGTTTTCTTGCAAAGCTGGACATTGATACGTTGGCATGAGTGTTGCCTAGTCCATTGGAGTGGATGGTGAAGAGAACATGCACGTTCTAACTGAATGCCCACTGAAATAACTCTTAAGATTATGTTCTTCACCCACCAATCTCCTTTTTTTTCTCCTTTAGACCCAACGATGCCAATGATTTTGAAATTTGAATTGTACAAAGACTGAAAAATAAATGGTGATCTAACATATACTATTAACCATCTTTTTTCCGAGTATATTGCTTTCTCTTCAGAGCCAGTCTTCTGCAAGTGCTTTCGCAGAACTCCCGCTTCTGTGTGTAGTCTATTGAAAAACTAGTCCAGTATCCAGCCCTGTTATATTAATGATTAAGCTCAAGAAATAAGCATTATTGATTTTTAGCTTCAGCATGTCAGTATTACGATTATATAACATGTATTTTACGTAATATGCTTATTGTAAGGATTGAATTCTTTTTTGTTGGCTTTGTTGCTTACTTTTAGGAAGCGAAATAGAAGCTGGGGTTAATTTTCAGGTTGATTTAATAAGAAAAAGAATTGTTAGTACCAATGTGTATGCAACTCGTGGAATATGAATTGTTGCCGATCTGAAGGATAATGGTTCATCAACCTTTTAAATGCTATATAAACACCGTGTTTGTTAACTCTTGTTCTTGGACATGCCTGGGTACTTTGTGGCTCTTGATGCTTTTGCCTTGAGTCTACAGCTCATTGCTTTCTGAATGTCTCATGCTGTGCTGCAGTTGCGAATTTTTGATAAAGTGATCTTGCTAATTGATGCCCTGCTTTGGTAGTTACCATCTACTCCCTCTGTATCAAATTTAAGACGTTTATTCACACTATGACAGTCTCAAAAAATGTCTTATATTTTGATATGGAGGGAGTACTTGTTAGGGCTCTACTTGCTGTTGAGCTACCACCGTTTGATTTTGGAGAAGAGCTGTTTATGAGCATTTTAAGGTCGGTTGGAGCACAGACCCCAGTATGATTTTGCCGTGAGTTTGTATCGAGTTGTTGATGGTTGTTGCTTTATATATAAAGCGGGGCGAAAGCTTTTTTCGATATAGAATACCTTTTTGAGTATATTCGTAAGGTCCGGTCATCCGCTTCTGTGCTTGCACTTCTGTGTAACTAGAAGTGCAAGCAAAGCTCTTCAAGCAAGCCAGTGAACCAAATTCCATATGCTTGTCCAAAAGAGACTTATTGACAAAAGTGGAGGTAGTTGGTCAGGCTGGCCAAGCCAATGATGCTAATTTGTGGTAATAATAGTTTCCAACCGATGAGGTGAAAATTGAATAGTTAGGTTAGAGACAACCAGTAAATTCTATGATGTGTTATGATTTACGAATCATCATCATCGGTAAAACAATTCCAAAATACCCATTAAGTAATTGATACCATTATTAATATTTATCATGAACGAGAGAAAAAAAATTAAATTTCACATGATTTAGGTGCGATCCTTGTCTTAACTGATTAATGCTAACTGCATCAGAATAATTTTTTTGGGGAACCAAATATTTTGTTTGTCTATATTGTGTTATCGTAGAATAAAATAGATATCTTATCTGAGGGATTTAAATGCGTTTGTGCTATCTTTGTCCATGGCTTTTTTTTTTTATGTTCTGTATACTGAATTGGTTTCATTTCCTTCACAGACTACTTCAAGGCGTCTTGCTGACAGGAAGAGTGTGAAGTTTCAGAAGAACATCACAAAGAGGGGCTCAGTGCCTGAAACTACTGTGAAGAAGGGGAATGACTATCCTGTTGGACCTATCGTGCTTGGATTCTTCATCTTTGTGGTCATAGGATCATGTGAGCTTCCTACGTAACCTTTTCTAATCTCCCTTCTGTTTGATCCTTTCAGGTATCCTTATGCCGCGTCTTTTGTTTGTGCGCAAATCCACCATATTCTATGTCTCTATAGCTACTGTAAACAATGAGTTAACTTTGTGAGTTCTGACAGTTGAGCATGGAGGACATGCTGGCTCTTTAAAAGAGTTACACCCTATTCAGCGAACCTTTTCTTCCTCCATCCATGTTAACCCATTGCAACTGGGTCTTGTAGACATCTCTATAGTGGCAAAAGGGACCAGTCAGCACACTAGCCCAGTGTTCTCTGCCCCACTGCCAATTTAGGTCTTGGTTGTCAACCTCCAGAGAGTGACATAGTTGCTGTAGCTAAGCCATGGTGTACTATATTAGCAAATCCTCCAGAGAAGATATCCTCTCTCAGCTATGAGCAGTCCAAGCTGGTAGAAACTGCTTGCTTGTCCACTTATTCCACGATGCTTTGCAGCATTCAGTAACCTCTGCTGCCACTTAATTGACTCGTGCAGCCCTCTTGTCATCTCCACCCAGTCCACAAGTCCCCCTGATTTCTTGAAGTTACCTTCTCATTTGTTTTTAGAGCTGCAAAAGGACAATATTCATCCCAGGCTGTCCTTTATAGTTAGTCTCTGACTTGCTCATTTTGGAGTTCGGGATGCAGAGTGATGGCCTGAAAAGTGAAATGCAAATGAATTAAGAGAAAAGTCTGCAGTGAAACTTCAAATGATTCAAGAAGGGGGATAACTATCCTGTTGGACCTACCTGGGATCAGTTGTTTCCATCTCTAGGCTGGCGGAGTCATGATCATCATCATTTGTAGCTCTGTAATGGACAATCTGTATTCGCTCAAGACATCAAGAAGCTTTCCAAATTCCAAGTGAGTTCTCCACCTACCTAGGGTTGGTGTGTTCATAAGAGAGGACTAATTAGACTTTCTAATTCTTTTAAGTGGGCTCCCATTAGTGGTCTAATTCGCTTATCTGATTAAGGGTTGGTTGTAACTAGGCTCTAATTTGGTTCTGGTCTAGGTTGGTTGAGGTTATGAAGCTCCGACTTCAGATTGAAGACCACGTAATGTTTGAGAGTGAGGACATCACCCTCGTTCGCTCATTTTTTATCCTCAATGAAATTACGAGCCCAACTCCTTCATTCATTTTTTATCCTCAACAAAACTACGAGCCCAACTCGGAATCAAGTTTCGCCACCGCATCTGCTCTGATGAGCAATCGCTGAAGGATCCACTGCCACTGTTACACTTAGGCCTCATTTGGTAGCTAGGGATCCTCCCGGGATCCCCCTTGTTTCCCTTGGTAGGAATACCACGAGTCAATTTCGTCCCGGTTTTTCTGAACACGCATTTGGTGCCAAGTGGGAGAGGCCTTTCCCTCCCCGATCCATCCCGATTCCCCTGGTAGGAATCCCTCACCTCCTCGCACCGGAAGAAATTTCCCTGTTCTAGACGCGCCGCTCGCGATGCTCTCCTATCCTCCGCCTTGCAACCTCATCTGCTCCAAATGCGACCGCACTTCTCTCTCCTCCGCTGACGTCCTCTGTTTCACGGCACCCCTCTCTCCTCCGCTGAACTCCTGGACCTTTGAAGCGGACCTCTTCTACTAGTGCTATGGCTTCACATCACATAGCGCCAGGCGGCCGTGCTAACAGCCGCCGGGTACTGCACATCTACACTGACTGGAGTTCTCCATCGGCGAGCCTTGCACGTAGCCGAAGAAGCAGTGCACTCGTTCTTGTGATTTGCGGTGGAGTTCCAGAAATCCCTCCCCACGAGTCCAATGGAGATGCTGAGATGAGCTCCAGATCTGCCATGTAATTTCGGGATTGATGCTGCTCCCAGCGAGAACCAGATATGGGGTAGCCAAGAGACCGGGGCCTGATGCCTGTAGATTCTAATGGCCGCAGCTCGATCTGGGTGGACTAACAACGAAAGGTTGCATCAAGTAAGAAGCTATTATCCCCGTCTCTCCCAAAGGGTCACGTGAATTTTCCACGGGGCTTTTATTTTCCAAGAAATATGCCACATTGGGCATCTTTTCCCTGGAAATATCCACCCTAGCATCCAAACAAGGCCTTAGACTCAGGAGGAGGAGGTCAAGCCAAGCCCCTTGAGTACTTGATTCGATTGGCCTCGCTAAACCTGGAACGTTAAATCTCGATATGACAGCAGTCCTGCTGTTATGAGAAACTTACTGCTATTCGATTCTGTACCACAGGCAGAGGTGAAATAAAATGCATTTTGGTTTATCATTGAAGCATTGTTTTTGCTCTTACTTTGCCCTTGACATTAAGAGCTCCCAAAGTTACACCTTCTATCCCAGGTAGTAGAGATTCTGTCTGAGGATCTCAATTGCAACCTATGCCGTGTAGGAAAAAGCAGTAATAGTATCTTCAACATATTTCACTATGTATTTTGGTGTGCTGTCTCATTATCTGATTTTTATATAACTTTTAGCATATATATTACCAAGGGAAATGGAATCTGCACAATCAGATTTACCCTTTCAGCATCGTGCCTTTCTTTACTAAGATGAGAAGCTAATGATTTAATAAACAAAAGGAAATCTGACTCCCTGCACAATTGGTTCTTTGCAGCCTTGTTTCAGATTATCAGGACGGCTACTAGTGGTGGGATGGCTTAATATCGAGCTAAAACAAGACTATCGTTATCAGAGATTTATTATCCATGTGTTTGGGAGGCAATATCATATCTGTACCCTGTAGCAAACTTCGACCCCGATGATGTTATGTAGAGATTTAAATCTTGTGCAGTCGTGTTTGCCTCCTGTTACTAAGAAACTAGTCTATACTCTAAACTAGAAAGTGAATGGTGCACAAGTTGAAACTTTAAAATTATATAAATTTCAAATATCGATGATAATAATTTATTTTCTTTTCTTTGTGATGACTCTTAGATGAGTAATTTATCCGTATCAACCCAAGAGTCAAATATGTATTACAAGTCCCCTGAAAAGATATGTATTACAAGGACTTGGAGCACAAGTAAGAAAATCTAAACTAATATGAAGATCCGTTGTCTCACCCACCCCCGGAGCCAAAAACAGGTCCCCAGATAGGCGAGGGAGACCGAAGAAATCAGATGAGTTGTGTGGCGGCGCTTTACCTTTTTTGTTAATTGTTTATTCATGTAGTGTGTTTTATTGGTGCAATACCAGGTAATTGCCCGTGCGTTGTAAGGCATCTTCAACGTTTACCTGCAAATTACCTTTCACATTCGTCCGCGGACAGGAGAGGACCAGTCCATGGACACAGATGCGAGAGCTTGTTATTCAAAGCTAGCCGCATATGTCCGCTTACATTTTAAATAGATTTTAATGAAAACAAACAAATTTGATGCAAACTCAAACAAACCGGATGATATTCATTCATACATGGATATTTCTTTTAAAATCGGAGGCTTTTCATCTAAACCGGAGCAAATTCATTACATTTACACATATTTCAACTAGACCAGACTCTAAACCTAGACTAAAATGACCATTGATGCTCGTTTTCCATCCTTGGGCGGCCATGAGCCTCGGAACATGAAGCCCCGCCTTCTTCTCAGCCCTTCACTCTGACGAAATGTCTGTCCCATGTCCGGCAGCATGCTGATTGTACTGCCGGGAGCCCTAGAGTTGTATGCTTCACTGAGAAGGGAAGAATGGCCACCGTCTTCTCTTTGTTCGGCATCACCGCTCATCGGAGTGGCACCCGAGGGATATGCTTCAACTGGACGGGAAGGGTGGCTTCCGCTTCCGTGAAGCACATACTCGGGCTGGTTTTTGGAGCGGGGGTACAATTGTGGCTTGCGAGCGGCCAAGACACATGTCGTAGACGTCGGCGACGCATCGGCGGTGGCCTTCCTGGAATCCAAGCGGCGGCGACTTCTCATGTTCTACTTTTCCTTGATGTTTGTGGCGGCAAGGGATGTGCTGGCCTCCACCCCGTCGATCTCCGCGAAGACGGCTTCTTTTTCCGCCAGCAAGGTGCGGTTTCGGCGTATGTTGACGGTGGATGGTGCGGTCGCATGCGCGGGAGGAGCGGACAACAATTTGCCACTCCTTCGCAAGCTGGTTTGGAGTGGCGAGTTGCCGCGGGACGCGCCGGCTTAGAGCCTTGCTCATGTTACTGACGGTCTGGAGCGACGAGGGAGGTGGAGTAGAGAGTCGTGGCTTGTATCCGACAGGCTCGGTGGGCCGCCCAACAGGCTTTTATGCCGTAGAACTCCTCTTCCTGCTCGCTATATGCCATGGAGAGTGTGGAGAGAATGGTTCAAAGAGGAGATGGGAATATAGGAGTGGTGCGATGTTTGCCTGGAGTCTGGCTTTGCTTAATTAGCGGGCGGACGCCCGAAGCCAAGCAACATTGTGTTTAATGCTGGTCGGCTAGCGAATGGACGATGGGCGGGAATGCACGCAGGCAAGGTAGGAGGGTTTTGGGTGGGTCACGGTTGCCATACTCGGATGTGGCAGCGGCCGGACGCCTGCACCTCCGCCCCCCACTTTGTCTCCGGTTTGCGGGGGGAAAACATGTACGGACCGGCCTGCGGACTGATGCAGGACCGCGCTGAATGACAAAACACGTTCGGACCGCGATCCGATTGGTTACAAATGGTTTGTGGGTTGGCGTTGGAAATGCTCTAACGGGGCATACATATTCTAATGATTCAACATCACTCGTGTTTAATATATACTTTTTTTGAGCTTGTTTAATATATACCTTGATACGGAAGGCGACATTTTTTATTCGCCTCTACACCTCCTCGATTCATTCTCATCACTTTACTCGGGTCCTTCCTGCTTTGACGTATTTTTTCAGGGTTGACGTTGTTCCACATCTATTCCCTGCTAGTTCGAAAATGCTCGTATTAGAGCATCTACAGCTGGACTCCCCAAATCCTCCTCAAACCTTCATGGACGCGACCGGTCGGTGACCCGACAAGAGAGAGAAGGAGAAAAGCCGACCTAACCAAATCCCTCATATCGTCCCTATACATCCGGGCTGTCCGTGAATCCTCATCCATCTCAAATGTAGGGAGGATATGAGGGCTCGCGCACGCGCCCAGTCAGTCCGCCACATAGGACGCGGCGACCTTTTCTCTTTCTTTATTCATTCTTTTTTTCCGCTCTTTTCATCTCCACCAATCACGTGCAAATGACCATACATATGACGAAGAACATGAGGATTGTGGTTGTGCGGACGGACATATAAAGACTCAAAACAGACACATCCGGTCACTGACTGAACACGTCTGTAGACGTTTGAGGAGTCGAATTAGATATACGTGGCTGCATATGATCTTAGTTCCCGTCACACCTTGAATACGGCTCGCAGCATCTAGGCACATGAGACAAGTACCTCTAAGAAACTCCGCAAAATACTCCAACTTCGAGAAAAGAGGGCCCACTTCACAAAAGGGAGTCGAGGGCCCAATGAACCATTGTCATAAGTTAAACACTCGCGAGGGCATCTCCAACGACAACCCGCAAATTTCCTCCCGCATCCGTCCGCTGATAGGGGAGTCAGTCCGCGGATACGGATGCGGGAAGACGGCATCCAACGCTAGCCGCATACATTTTGACAATAATTCAAACCAACCGGACGAAATTTGTGCAAACATGACCGAGTTTCATATAAACATGACGTATTTCATACAAACCGGACGAAAACGTTTATATTTTGAACATATTTTAACTAAAAAGGTAAAACTATGTGCACGTACAGTCGTGCGGAGCTCCACTCCCATGACACAGATACACTACACTAGTCTACGACCGGCTGCGGCGGATCCCTTTGTCTTTCCCATGTCTGGCAGTCCGCTCACCAGACTGCCGAGAGCCCCGGAGGTATATTCCTCGCCCTTTCCGTATCTTCGGTTACGCCGGTTGCCGGAGTGGCAAAGAGGGTGCTTCAGGTCGAGTGGAAGGGTTTCATCCGCTTCCGTGAAGCGCGGATCCATGCTTGTTTTTGGGACGGGGGACGACGATGGCCGGTGAGAGAGGACGAGACACCGGCTATGGACGCCGGTGACTCGCCTGCCTGCGGTGGCCATCTTAGAACCAAAACAGCGGTGGCCTCCCGTGTTCTACTTCTCCTCGATGGTGGCGACGAGCGCGGACGTGCGGGCCGCCACCTCGTCGATTTCCGCACAACCGGCTTCTCTGCCTGCATGGCGCGGCTATGCACGCGTCGACGACGGATGGCGGGGTCGCAGACACGGGAGGCGCGGTTGCCGTCGCGCTCCCCGCCGTGCCGGCGTGGAGCAACTCGCCACTCCTCATCGAGCTGGCCTGGAGCGGCAACTGGCTCCATCAGGCAGCCTCTCTCGTATATGGCAGGCTCGGCAACTGGTTCCATCGGGCTAGGCGAGGGAGGTGGAGTAGCGAGCTGCCTCGCTCATGCTCGTATCTGGCGGGCTCGGCGGGCCACCCATCCGACTGGTATGCCGGAGAACTGCTCTTCGGAAGCCATCAGAAGAGTGAAGAAAATGGTGAAGGAGGAGATGGGGGAGCGGCGAAAGGGTGCAATTCTTGCCCGACATCTGGCCTCATTTAAATAGAGGGCGAATGGGACGAGCTCGACCGCCGTTGCATTTAACGCCGGCCCGCTCATGAATGAACATGTGGCCGGAGTAGGTTTCTCGGCCTCCATGCGGGGTTTAATGGAGGCGTTTGAATGCAGCAAGGAGTCATGTTCAGCCGGGCATGCGGCGGGCGACGCCCTCGGCCGGCTGGCCGCTTCAATGGCGGAGGCAGTGAGAGGTCGCGTCCTCCCAGAGCCGCCTTCAATGTGGAGCGGTGTGCTCTAAATCGGCATGAATGCGGGCAGCTGGTGTTGGGTGGGAAGCGCGCACGGAAGGGGGAAGGGTTTTTGGTGGGCCAGGAGGATCAAAAGCCGGATTGGGATCGGTCCGAACTCCCACAAACCTCCCCACGCTTGTCTCCGATTTGCGAGAGAAAAAACGTTCGGACCGTGCCGCAAACCGATACAGGACTGCGTTGGATAGCTTCCGCGGTCCGGACGGTTGTGGGTCCACCTTGGAGATGCCCTAACGTTGTAAAATTCTTTAGAAAAAGCTAAGGGCAGGCGCCGACCGGCCGAGCGTTCGATTAGAGACCTCGTGACCATCAGATCTCATGCTTTCTTCTATTCTCTTACCAGTCAACGCTAGAATCCCCCATAGAAACGCATGGATTTGCCCGCATGGCGCTACCCTCATCCCAACACGTGAAAACTTGCACGAGCAACTCACCCCCGCACAACACTTCCTCCTCCCCAGCGGTCCTAGAGGAGACACCGCCCGAGGTCACTGCAACGCGCCGGCGGTCACCATCCCATCTCCCGTTGCAGGTTTTTTCTGATGCAACTCCGTCCACTAATCGGTTCCAGCTCCGCCCCTTGATGGATGACGATTGCAACAATTCTACTGATCATCCGACGGAGACAAAACAAGTTGGATTGCAACTCCGCCCTCGTTCGTCGCCACCTCCATCTCGCCACCGTCGTCGACTTGCACATGTTGAAATATGAGATGGGCCTTGAGCCCATATGCAAATTTCAGAAAATCTCTAAGGGTCCATGTAGGTGGCATGACAAGGGGTGGTGGGAAGTTTAGTCCCACCCCGCAAGTGGAGAAGGAGTTGTACCTCCTTATAAGGGTTTCTCTTTCACATTCTATTGGAGCTTGAGAAGAGAAGACCTCGCGCACTCCTCCTCCACCGTCCGCCTCGTCAAGACGCACCACGCCGCGGGTTGCGGGATTGAGCCGAGCTCATATCTATGCGCTTATTTTTGCCGGTCAGGAACAGAGAGTCCGTAACAGACGCATCACGATCTAAGACGTATCACATCTGCTCCACACGAACTCGTTCCTTTTGCTGTTGCTGCCGCTGGCGACTCCGTCCCGTTCAGGCCTCCGAACCCCACCTCTCTAGATCCTGTACGGCAAAGGGGCGATTAGGTTTTGGGGAGCAACTACATGACTGCTCGCCTCCTCTCGACCGCTTCCTCTACGTCTGCGTCACCATTGTCATCACCATGTCTTCCCCAACCGATGTCGACCATGTTGCCGCCGAGAAGCTCGAAGCCGATAAGAAGGCGACCGAGGTTGCTGCCACCGCCACTGCCGCGGCTACGGCCAACTGGCCTATTGAAGGGTATAACACATTTACCTCGCTCCTGTTAATTTCTGTTGTAGCACTACTAGCGTTATACGTAGATGGATCTGCTGTTAGCGTTGTATGTGCTTTCATGATCAAATATCAGCATGTCTATGTTTCCGTTAATGCCATGCTAGTGATTTACTCGTGGATTAATTTAATCGAGAAATTGCCTATTTACTCAACAATCCAAAAACCTAATTTGTGTAGGAATTTTTTGAGTAATGGTTTTGTTGCTGCACTGAAACCGGATAAGTTTATTGGTACATACTTTAAGCGTTGACAGACCAAAACCACCTCATGGCTCACGACAATGACCGTGTTCTGGGTAGCCAGTGTTACTTCCACAGGAACAATCACTCCTGAACAGGAGAAGGCGTTCAGGGAGGCTACCGTCTACTTTCTCAGAGAAGTTCTTAGCGTGATCGGAGATAAGCTGGTTGACGCATATTTTTACATGTGCGGGTTGCCAAGGATTTGTGGGAGGCACTCGAATCTAAATTCGGGGCCACCAATGCCGGGAGTGAGATGTATGTTATGGAGCAGTTCCACGATTACAAAATGGTCGAGAACTGTTCTGTACTAGAACAGGCTCATGAGATAATATGCATCGTAAGGAGCTTGAGGTTCTTAAATGCGAATTACCACGCAAATTTGTTGCGGTGTATAATCGCTAAGCTCCCTAATTCCTGGAGGAACTTTGCTACCACTCTGAAACATCAGAGGCGTGAATT
>CBMN010035627.1:0-25066 GCA_000582825.1 Hordeum pubiflorum | reverse complement strand
AGCAAGAGTGGCCAGATGTGGACGGAAGGGGAAGTGGATGAGACCGGCCCCGCCGCACGCTTCGGATTAAAAAGGACGACGACCGATAGCTTGCTGCCGCTGCCAGGTGGGCCCGATGTTGGTGGCCGTGTTTAATACGACCGCGGCTGGTAGTTGTGCGGCCGGCATGTGGATCCGATTCGTGTCCGAGTGGACGCATTTCAGGCGCATTTTTGGACCGAAAATGGGTCCGCGCGGACACGAAGCGAACGCAAAATGGAAATGGGTCTCCGCATTGGGCCATCGTTTTTGTCCACGCGGACCCAAACATACATGGGCGGATGAAATGGGTCCTCCCCTTGGAGTTGCTCTAAGCATCGTCAAACATCAGCAAGAGCGCAATTAAGTCGTACTTACATCAAGAACAGAGTCGAATCAGATCACCGGTGGAACAAGATCCAGCTTCCTGTTTGGACTTTGGAGGGGAGGGGAGGGGAGGGGGGTGATCTGCGGGAATGCGGCAAACGATCTGAGACCAGGAACTCGAACTGAACAAATTGCTAACGGAAGTTTTTCTTTTAATTACCTGCGGTGATGCTTGCCACGGATTTGCTCGCGCGTGCTCGAGGAACTGTGAGGGATTTCTCGGCGAGGGAAAACGGAGAGGGGGGTATTTTTCCGCGGCGTCCTCCGCCTTGTAGGAAATAAAAATGTTTCTCCCCGGTGAGCTGGGCTTGCGTATTTTTTGGTTATAACATGTCCAGCAGTCTAACTATTTTTTTTTTAAACATTCTTTCAAAAAAAACTATTTTTTTAAATAAAAAATCAGTCTAACCTTTAAAAAAAAGAGTGTGATCATTTTGTGAGCTCCTAAAATTCCATTCGAATATCCACCTATTTTTCTGAGCATATGTTTTTCTAGGGACCGACTAATGGTCAGGTGCTTGAAATTTTATTTGGATTCCCCGTCTAAGAAAAACTGATTGAAAACATAAAACAATTCAGTTGATTTTGAGTTATCAAGATGAATGCCCAGAAAAAAATAAAAAAATCCCAACCTATAAATGTGAACCACAAGTAGGCTTGGCCTAATTAATTAAGTTAATTCCAATTACCGCTCAGCCAAACTACAGAATGGACCAAGCTGACCAATTTTTTATTTGCTGGGAAGCTGACCAAAATTTATAGGACCGGTTTTACCTGAAAGAAATTTGAACAAAGACAAAAACAAAGACGAACAAATTTCTTTCTAAGTAAAAAATGAATCAGGGGAGTGCTTTAAAACCAAAAATAAACAACAAGAACATAATTTTCTTTTAAAATTATAATGCCTATTATAAATAAACTTTTTTTCAAACTCTATTCTTATATACAGGAATTATAATTTATTTAAAACTTGCATACAAATTACATAAAACTTGCAATCTTACGTACTATGCAAGAGCAAATGTACACTAGTGTAACTTTGCCAATAACTACATGGATCAAATTTCAAAAGTAAATTCCATCTTAAGTACCTAATAAAAAATAATTGAGGTCACATGGTTGCATCACTGCAATATGCACACATGTAAGAGAAAATTCCAATAGAAAAAAAGTCTGACTACGCAAGAACAACAAAAACTGCAACCGGAAGCATTAGCACAACCTTGAAAAAACTAAAAAAATATAAGAAAATAAAATTGTTATTCATAGAATAAATTAAGAGCATTGATAATACCCTAATGGAATAAGAAATATATTAAGCAACAACAATAAAAAGTGGAGCCAGAAACAATCGCGCTAGCAAAAAAATAGTGTCATATGGTTGAAATCATCAAACCACTTATGTATGTGCAAATATAGAAGAACTCCTAACAAACAAAGAATCTACTATGCCAAAAAAAATGGAGCCGGCAATATTAACACGAGCGAGAAAGCATAAATGTTATTCTAAGGTAGAATGAATTATGACATTGGTATTACCCAAAGATGAAAGAAAATGAAAAAAGAAAATCTAACAATTAAAAAACAACAAGGCCACAAAAATCGGAGCAACAATATTAGCATGAGTGAGAAAACATAAACAAAAACAAATGTTATTCTAAGGTAGAATGAATTATGGCATTTGTATTACCTAAAAGAATAAAGAAAATGAAGAAAGAAAATCTAACAACCAAAAATCATCTAGGCCATAAAAATCGGAGCTAGTTATATTAGCACGAGCGAGAAAACAAAAACATAAACAAGAACAAAAATATATATTCTAAGCTAGAATGAATTGTAGCATTGGTGTTACCCAAAATAAGAAGAAACATCTAACAACCAAAAAATTGACTAGGCAAAAAATATTGGAGCCAACGATATTAGAACAAGCAAGAAAACAGATACATAAACATAAACAAATATTATTCTAAGGTAGAATGAATTATGGCATTGGTATTACCCAAAGAAGAAAGAAAATGGAAAAACAAATGCTAGGCCTCCCCCGGCATCATTCTTTCCTCAAATAAGAAGCGCAAGCAGTCAAAAAACCAAAATGATAAATAAAACATAAATATCAAACAAAAAATAGATTCGCCATGATATATAGTATGAATTTGCCAATTGACTATAAAAACACATACTAAAATTCTTTAATTTTCATGACAGTAATAAAACCAAAATTTGACAAAACGGACCTACGAGTAGAACAAAGAGATTTCCTACAAAAATTGTCATTGAATATGTATCAAAATTGTCATGGTAAATAGGCATATTCAGTTGTCATCAGAAAATGTATATTGTTTGCCGTTTTGTTACAAAAATGTTGGCATCCAGTAGTACGAATAAGTCATATGAAAACACAACATGAGGTTTTCCATGCTCCCTGGCAAACACAAGCACATAACAAATTTGCCATGATCTATGGCAAGAAACCATATAAAATCCTATGTAAAATGATGGCAAAAATTAACAAAGATGTTCTCTAATTCATGGAAAAATAAAAATAAAAATGTACGAACAAGTGACATGGAAAATTCTGAATTTTTAGATGTCTATATGTAGGCAAAATGTAGAATTTTTGTAAATAGACATCAAAAAATAAATAAATGATTGTACTGGTGACATGGTAAAAACAATATGAAGATGCCATGTCGTTAAATCAATATTTCTAAAATTTGCCATGTGGAAAACACAAATTTACCTGCATTTTTCTTAGATGCAAAACAAAACAAATCTGGGTACACATGTTATGTACAACAAAATTATCATGATCCATGGCAAACACTTTATAAAAAAGTGAACACAAATCACAAGCCAAATTTTCCATGGCAAATATATTAGGTGTCAATAAATTTGACATGTTATGTTTCAAAATTTACCAGGGTAAAAGTTCCATAAAAAAAGTGGTGGAACTACAACACATCTGCCATGGTATGTAAGAAAAATACAATTGCCATGGTATATAAAATACAATGCCATGGTAAGTACAATGAATTTTTCATGTCACAAAGTTAAAAAGTCTTTTAAAATCTCCTGATTTAGAAAATCAAATATTCCTTAGTTTACCATGTGACATTAAAATATTGTTCTTAAAAATTGCCATGCGACCATTACGTATTTCGAAAAAAGGGTTGTCATGGTTTGTGGAGAAGAAGTACTAAACTTGCCATGTGCACATTTTTCAAAGTTGTAAAGTTGTCGTGATTTAGAAACACTACAATTATCTAATTTGACATGTGATAAAAAGTTGAACATTTGTAAAAATTGCCATGATTTACAAAAAAAACTAAAAACTAAAAAATTTATGTGGTATTAGAAACAAATCTTTAAAATTTGCCATGTGATCATTGTATATATCTACAAAAGGTTGTGGTGATTTAGAAAAACAAAATTCATAAATTTTCCATCTGATTGCAAATTTATTAAAAATTGCCTCCATTTACAGGGACAAAAGAAAAAAAATCTGAATTTGAGTACAAAGTAATTTTTAAAGAAAAACAGAATATGCCATGTTTGAGTAAACAAACTTTTCTGAACTTTGCCATGAAACTTTACAAAAATGCCATGTTACAATATAGTTTTTTTAAAAAAATAACATGTTTGAGTAAACAAAAATTTATGAGTATTGCCGTATGATTTGTCAAAAAGATGCCATGCCACTTTATAAAAATTTATGGTTTTCAAAACATTTTATCTTAGTTTTCCCATGGAGTGGTACTAACAATTTCAGAAATTTGTCATGTTTTATAGATAACATGGCAAACATGTATAAGAAATCAGGGACACACATGATAAATTTAACAAATTTGTTCACATAAATTTGACATCCATCGGTTAAGCTCCAAAGCCGCATATATAATGGAAACAACACGTTATCTAGGATCATGAGGGGGGGGGGACACTAGAGCACATACAAGAATTACTAGGTACGATATTGATTATACACTGCATTGAAATTGGATGGCAAATGGAAACAACATGTAGTACAGAAGGAGCATCTGTGGCATCTTCTTCATCGGCTCAATGGTGTTGGCATGCCTAAAAACTAATCATCAAGAAGACTAAGGCACAAATCACGAGGGGGGCGCGAACGAAGGAAATGGGGGCAAATGGGCTAGTAGCACACCTAATTATATGAACCTATTCTTAAGCGGATTGGCATCTACACTATTGCGCTGAGGTCCATAGCATCGTACTCACATGACCCTACTCTTAAAAGGAAGAATTCATCCATTCTCTTTTACTTTAGTCGTGGAAAAAACTAGAATTTTTATTCTGTAGCGAGCGCAATTCCTAGTAAAAGAAATTATGTATCCTTCCGTTTGAAATGAATTGGGAGAGTTGTGTGGCCGTCGGGAGTATTATTTGGGGACAAAAAAAGATGCTATTGTGACAACAGTGCTAGAAGTACAACTACTTGTGTGGATATACATCGTATAATGATAGACGCTTATTCAACACACATGGAGACATACCTCCCACAGCTGACCCTTGAATTTAAGGATACTGCTAGTTTTTTAACTCGGATATACTAAGTCTTGCTTGGGTTGCTTTACTGGTAGTATTTACATTTTCTATTTCACCAGTAGTATGGGGAGGGAGTGGAATCTGAATTCAAGAATGATTACTGGTTACTGAACTTTGATTTTTCTTTTCTGTTTGTTATCCTTTGGAAGGATATGTGCGAGGATGGATTAAATCCCCGACACTAGGAGAATCATGGATGAAGCAAAGCAAGACAAACCGGGTGTACTCCTCCTTGGGACATCCTTTCTTCCTGACTCATTGCCTTCCTCTAGCGATAAAACTCCTAATGGGCGGGTTTTGCTTGGTCGCACGGGGACGATAAGCTTGTGGAGACATGATACAAAGTTTGAGAATACATCGCATCAACCTGCGAGCATTAGCCGATCTGGTACATCAATACACCGACTCTGCGAGAACCCCTTTGGGGCTCACTTTAGGTTAACGGGAGTAAGCCAAAGGAGATTGCACCCCTCAGCCATGCCGCGTCCAAGCGGAAAAACTTGAAGGTGCACGAGGCTCTCAATGAGAATGCTTGGTTATGGTACTAAAAACCTCCATTAGCCTCGGTAGGGTGGAGAGCACGACCAAATGTTCTAGAAGGGATCACACATAGGTAATTTACCTAGGTTCGGGTAATCATGGTCGAGGTAATACCCTACTCCTACTTTTGGTTTGATTGATTTTGGGAAAATGCCTCGTGTGAGGTGGTTACACTATGAGTGGATTGTTGCCAGGAAACATGTTAGATGATCTCGAACTATCCCCCAACCTTTCCTTAGAAAGGGGGCAAGATCTAGGGTTACATGTTTCCTAACCAGCCTAGAGCCCCAATCAGTTGAGGGGTCCTTGGCTCGTCACCAAGAGGGAGAACCTTCCAGAAGATGGACTTCATGTGTGGGTGAAGGGTCCTCGCTACATCCTGGCCTGTTGGGCCCTGAGACCGGCCTTATGGTCTTCCTAATATATGGGTGATGGCTCGAGAATTTGTGATCTTTTTTGAGAGATTCTTACTTGGTTTCCGCCGAAATGTTTCGTTTTCGAGTTATTTCTAACGCTAATCCTTCGGAAGAGAAGAAAAATCATTTTCCATTTTTGGCAGGAAATATCATACATGGAAGGAAATCAAGGGGAATTACTACAAATCAAGTCAAATAGAGCAACTTCCATGTGGAGAGTCAAGCTACCAGGCGCACTAGAGCAAAAGATGGGCTTCCACACGATCGCACAAGCGCTCGTTTGAACGGTCGTATGAGGCGCCAACAGCTTCACCACGCCTATACAAGACACTTTCATGAAGGAACTAGAAGGAGGAGAGAACCCTAGCCGTCGCCACTACGCCCAGAACAGAGGAGGAGGAAATCTGAAGAACCTTCGGAGATCTTCTTAGTTTTGGTGCTTTTATCTCCATCATCTCATCCTTCTCTATTGTAAGAGGAATTTCAAGTTGTGAGAACAAATTGTAACTATACTCACTCTCATCTAAAGGCTATTTGATTTATCCATTTATCTTATTGTAGATCTTCACGGTATTATCGATATGATTTTCATGAGTTTAATCTCCGGCGCGATTGGTTTCTCTCTTATGGTGCGTGAGTAATCCCCCGAGGCGTGGGAGATGTAGGTGAGTGGTAAGATTCATCTGTGCCTGATCTATATGCCGTCATTTGTATTTGTAGTCTTGTGATCTGTCTAGTAAGTTGTTATATTGTGGTGTGTTGTCCAATTTAAGGGCCCAAGCAACACGATCTCAAGAACTACACATGTAACACATATTGTTTGGGAAGTTTGTGACCTCCAACATGACAGGTGGAGATATCTAGAAGGACCGAAGACAATATGAGATAATGGTGATCCATGAAACTTATTACTTGGCTCTGGTCCAAGGACCTTAATTGCGGAGGCGGCTACTCTATGGCAACGAAAGCAGGACCATAGAATGGAATGTAACCCCGTGAGGAGGAGTTCCATTACTTTAGGGTATTCAGCCTACACAGCCAACATATCAAATACTATGAGTATAATACAAGGTAACTGGTATTACCGTCGCACTGGCACACTTGATATATTCTTATCATGAGTTGAATTCTCCCCGCGCTAATCTCTCCACTGCAGGAAATGCAACTTTACTTTCACATTTATTTTTGTTATTTACTTTTAAGAGTTTTTACCGTTGTTACTGTAAACCTTTTTGCCTTGGTATTCTGGTTCATTCGTTCACTAGGACAATAACAATATTTGCAGAAGCACACACAGTTACTTCGCACAAGAATTGTGACGCCTTGTGCGTGACAAAAACACCAATATAAATACTCTCCTCTACTCTTCGTTGGGACGATAACTAATTGGGATACTTCCACGGAAGTAACCGTGTTTGGCTTGCAAGCACCAAAGGGCCTCCCCCGATCTAGTACACCGTCACTTGGATCTCCAATACCAAATTCACCACCGATTTCTCATGGGATCACATCCACAATTTCGTTGGCCTTTGGACTCTTCTACATTATTTCCACTTTGGCGACCTCGCGGAGGATGACATTGTTTGGAAGCATACGAATAGTGCCCACTACTCAGTGGCTTCCGTCTATAAGGCGCAATTCTTGGAGACCCTTCTATCCCATATGGGGCATACAATTTGGAAGGCTTGGGCTCCTCCCAAGGTCAAGTTCTTAGTGTGGTTGACTATTCAAGATGGGGTGTGAGCCGCCGATTGTTTGGCTAAACATGTGTGGCCAAATTGTGGCGTTTGCCCTCTTTGCAAAAAGGAGCATGAATCAGGGGCACATCTCTTCTACAAATGTTGATGCACGCTTGTGCTTTGGAACTTAGTAGGGAGTGGCTTCATCTTGGGACCATCGATACCTCCTTGTGGCACTTGGAGCGCTCCGCCAAGGAGTGATGGATCAACTTGTGTGTTGAAAATTTGAAAAGAAAGGAACATCCCGTGTCTTATGTCATAAAAGCGTCCCTCCTCCTATTTTGCTTAGCACAATAAAAAAACGAGGTCGGCCTTTGGGTCACCACGGGGTCAAAAAGTTAGCAGCAATAATACTAGGAGTGTAATCTTTTCTATGTAAGGGTATCACTTGTGATGTACAAACTACATTCTCTTCTTAACTGATCAATAAAGCAAAACTTATGCCTCCTTTCGAAGAAAAAGAAACGATGACGCCGCATGCGCCACGGAAGACATTCAATACCATGTCAGCGAAAGCTATTGCAACAAGTAGCAATGATGGCTTCACTCAAAAAAAATCAGTAGCAATGATGGCTTTTTCTTGCAACAAACAAACCCAAGGCCTTTTTCTTACTCCGCTACAATCAGCCTTAAGTTTTTGACCATGGAAAATCTAAAGCTTTTATGGTAAATTATGTTCTTCGAGGATGTCAATTTAGTTGACAAGCATGACAAATTCGCCCCAGTTCACTGTTTTAATGTCTTTTGTCTTTTTGCGGGAAAAACAAACACAAAGCCTTAATACTAGAGCAACCGGTATTTGTGTTGGACACGACTGTTTACACGAGCTCTCTTGTCATAGTGGGAAGTAAAGTAATTTAAACTACTAACATGCATATAATATGTATGTTACTAGTCTATGTTACTACCTTCATAGTGGGTAGCAATATATGTGTGGTATCATACAATCCTTAATTTATTTAGATCTAAACTCGTTTTGGGTTGAGATGTGTTATGGTATGGTAACATAGTATGTCTCTCTTCATTAAATACATGCCACATAAACACACTTGTTTTATGATACATTATTATGCTATTAGCTAAGTTACTTCAGTCGTGACCAATCTAAACACTAAAACTACCGGAATATACACAGAATAGCACATAAGAAAAATCCCACTGACACGGAGACAAATGGCTCGGCCAAGAACACCGGACGCACAGATCATCCGTAACTGTGTCAAGTTTTGGTGCGCAGCTTCTTCCTGCATAGACGGTCTGGGTGTCTGTCTAGACTAGAATCCAGAGGTGGTGCCCAGCCGCTCTCTGGCCACACGCCTGGGCATGCGAGAGCCACTGGAGCCCCAGAAATTCCGGTGAGTCGTGCGTACCATGATTGATGAATCATCACGCACACCGGCGTGTACGCACTGGGCCACCTCTTCGGCTGCTAGCTCTCGGCTGGACAGGGGACAGCAGCACCTCTGGGCCCGCCACTACACCTTGAGTCGAGGCCCAGGCTCGTGCTTCTGCGCCCGCCTTGATCCAACGCCTGGCCCGGCCAGCGATTACCATTTTGGCGCTGCGCCATTGGCACACCTAGTCGAGGCCCAGGCCGGCGACAATCCTCTTGGTGATGCGCCATTGGCATTTGCGTGGCAATGGAAAATGTACAGCCAAGCATCGCACATCTAACAGTTGCCGATCTTCTAGAAAAAATCTAACAGTTGTCTTTTTTTTTTACCGAGAAGCTTTCAATCTATTCATGTTCAAACATGGCAGTACAACGAACATCAAAAGTAATAAAAAATCGCATCCAAATTTGTAGACCATCTAGCGACGACTACAAGCACCGAAGCGAGCTGAAGACGCGCCACCGTCATCGCCCCTCCCTCGCCAGAGCCGGATACAACTTGTTATAGTATCGGAAAGTCGTAGTGATAAGACCCCATGAGACCAACCAGAACAGCAACCGCTGCCGATAAAGAGAAGCTTAGATCGAAAGGATCCAACCTGAACAAAGACGAACAAAGACCGGATCCGAACAGATCCACCAAAGATAACCACCGACTGAATCTCGTGAGATCAACCGGAGACACACCTCCACACATCCTCCGATGATGCTAGAAGCACCACCGAAACGGGGGCTAGACGGAAAGAACCTTATTTCATCTTCAAGAAGTTGCCGCCGTCTCATCTTTCTAAGTAGGACAAAACCCTAATAAAACTTGAAGAAGCACCTAAAAACGGAGCTCTCTCGTCGGCAAGGGCCGGGATCCATGGCCCTAAAGACAAAGGAGACGTGGCAGATCGGCGCCGCCGCTGATGGGAGACAGAAACCCTAGCCGTCTTTCCTTGGAGGAGACACATGACAGTTTGAAGCAGGTTACATTTTTTTGTTGATAGCTTACCAAGTTGATCTAACAGTTGTCGTGTTGGAATAAACTTGTAGGTAGTTTTTTCCAAAAAAAAAGTACAGTAGAAACTTATGCATATCTGCCTCAAGCCCGTGGTTTGTACAACTACTAAGTAATTATGTATGAAATGAAATGTATTGTATTCTTTTTGCCGGGGTATCATATTTTTTTGTCTAGGATGAGATTAAAATATGTAGTTACCAATTGCACATAGAAGGTGCACTATTTTTTGTCACCAAGGATATGCTATGCTTCCAGCCTTCCATTCAAATACCTTGGTATTCCTGTTTATTACTAGAATTTTTTAAACCGAGAATGGAACAATATTCGAGATTGTTTTAAGAAAGGGCTGAGTAGCTGACGAGACAAGAACTTATCTTGTGGTGGTCAGTTTGTACTGATTAACTTGTCTTGAGCAGTTTACCCATTCTTTTACGTCCTTCAGAGATGGGTCATGAAAAGAGAATACTACCTTTTGAACGCAATTTATGCACCCAAATGAAGTAGTGTTGGCAATTAGGTTGTCACTCCGAAAATTTTCATTTGCCTGGAAGCATGACAAGTCGGGTATGTTCCTTGTCAGAATTTCTTATCACTTGGCTTTCACGAAATAATGCGGCTGAGTCATTCTAGTTTGAAGAATTGCCACTTTGAGGGTGGTCGGAAGATCTGGAACATGATCTCGCATGCCCCCCTCTAGAGGTAGTGTATTTGGTCACATGCTCGCAGTGGAGGCACTTGATGTGCACCACAACCATTGCAAGAGGAAGATATGTACCATGCCCCAAATGTGGCATGTGCGTAATGGAGCAAGAGGATGGGCATCATGCGGTTATGAGGCATACAAAGGCGAGAGAACTTCGAGCTGAGATGCCTAAGGTTTCAAAGTTTCCCTTAGAACTAGAACCGAAACACATTTGCAAATATTGGGTGCTAGTGATTTCGGATCAATGCAACGATAATACAAGAGCAAAACCACTCATCCTATGGTGGAGAGCTTCGCACCAACGCACATTATTTTGTCTCTACCTCAACTGTGTTTCTTGAAGGATATAATCGATTCATGCAAGAAATAGAAGCCGACCTAGATGAAAACGATTGAAAAGGTAGTTCCTACTTGATTGAGTGAAGAATAAAATTCAAAATAAATAACCAGGTCAATGCAATAAACAATAGATGAAGTCAGAAACTAGTTGGCTTGACTTTATGGTCGATGTAGGCTCAAAATGGACTCCGTACGAAGCTTCCTAGGGGCAATGTTATGTGACGATAGAATAGCTCTCATCTAGTTGGCTTGGGCACCAATCCATAATTGTCCTCTTGTAGAGATGGCTAAAGCGATTGCCTACCTTGAGAGTGTCTGTGGAATTATCAACATCATCGATCGGTTGGTTATTGTAGAGACTGCAATAACGATGAAGGAGCTTCACAACTTGAGATGATTGAAATCAATTATAGCAGATAATTCTAAGGGTATTGCAAGTTTCGTGTAACATCAGCCCGGGTACAAGGTTGCTAAGACACATCAAAGTGCCAATGGAGTTGTTAATTGGCTAGTTAGTTCTAGTAGGGCATTTTTTTTGTAATGATGTGTTCCTTTCCTTAGTTCTAACCCACATGTCGGAGGTAATGTCATGCGATTGCAATGCTTTTTTATTTTTGATTAACATGTGCATCATTTAAAATACCCTAGGTTCTCCTAGACCTCCTGTAGACTCTATTGTGAAGTGGTAGGTCAAAAGCAAAAAAACCAAGATGATATTTGCCGCTATGTCATTCGACACTTTGGTAGCCTCCACATCTTCCTCTGGCCCCCTCCTCGACCACGTCATATTCGGCCTCTTTCTCTCCCTTCTCCTATAGCTCTAACTACTAGAAGGGAGAGGAGAGAGGCCCAATCCGTATTGTGTTTATAGTAGGTGATTTCCTTTTTCTGAATAAACCATATCGGGTGCTTGCTTTTCTCTTCTATGCGATTTCCTCTACGGTCATGGTGGATGGGGAAATAGTAATTGGAAGTGGATATCATGCCGGATCTGAGATCATGTTCCTTCTCCCCGAGTTGGAGGTTTGCACTCGCTCAGTTCTCTACGCCGGCCACCATCATGGTGGTGGAGAAATCAAGGAGAACAAGTGGAGCAGTAGGATCCGACATTCGGGGAGAAGTCCATCATCGTCGACATTGTTGTCAACAACTCTGTTGGTCGAAGGCGGCCTCATGGAGCAAACATCTCTGCAATGGGCGGGAGCTCATCATCTTCATCCCGGTTTGGAACACTATGAGAAGGTAGTGATGCAACGGTTTGGAGTCCACCCTCTTCTCTTTTGTTATTAGTTATTCGAGATGGCGGATGGCCGCCGGACAACCCCAACCTCCATGCAGAAACATGGGACTGATTTGTAATTTTATGTCTTCGGGGTCCATAGGTCTGTATTGCAACTTATATTTACTAGATGAGCCGTTACGTCAACTGGAGCAAAGACCAACTGCAACCACGGCCTTATGTGAAAACTACACATCCACGGGTATAAGAAAGTTGCACATTGACTGCTAGGTAGTTGCACATCAATTGCTAGATAGTTGCACCTAATGAGGACTAAATTGCACACACAAAAAATTTCGAAACATACCCAACAAGATTTAGTTTTGAAGAGCACGTCAGAAGAATTCCAATGGTGAAAACGGATCTTAATTTCGGTTTCTAGTTCAAAAGTTATGGCTTTTAAAAAAACTGAAATATGAAATAAATGTGTTTACGCTCGTTCAATGGGTACCTTTCCTAATCTGAGTTAGTGGACAACACTTTTCGAATCTGGTCAAACCAACGACCACTACTAGACGCGTCCTTTAAAATATAAAAATCTAAATTAAATGCATTCGGACCTATTCACATAGATACTTTTACTAGTATGCATTACCGGGACAAACAGTCAACCAGTCTGGATTACTAGTGAGCCGACGTACATTCGCTAGACACATCTTTAAAAAAAAATGAAATCTGAATTAAACATGTTCACACCAATTCAGATGGATATTTTTCCTATTATGAATTAGGCGGAGACCAACACTCAGCCACTCCGGATTACTAGGGAGCCAACGGCCACTCGCTAGACGCATCTTTTAAAAAATATGAAATATGAACTAAATGTGTTTTCACTTGTTCGCGTGGGTATTGTTTCTAATATGGGTTAGAGGGGACCAACGCTCCGGATTACTACTGAGGCAACGTCCACTCGGTAGACGCATTTCTTTTTTAACACGGCTATAAATCTCAGATTTTTAAACATGGCAAAACAAAAAAAAAATGAAATTACGGGTTGCGAGTCTGGCAATTCCTTTCAACAAGCATGACAAATCCTGACGTGTTTGATTTTTTCCCTAGAAATTGCCAGATTTTTAGCATTTTCGTCATTTTTTAAAGCAGAAGATTAATGAAACCTAGTACTCCTCCAGTGTTCATCAAAACATTAAAGCAAAAATAGAAATAAAAAATCGAGTGGTCGGTCGAATATTAAGAGACCACACAATTAGTATTGCAATTAATGAACAATAACATAAACACGCTACATGCCATGAATGGCCATTAACATCTCAAGAAGCATCACACGCTCACCGACTATTGATTTTCCAGGAAAGTACACTGTCACAACTGTAGTACTACTACTACCAGTAGACAACTAGACATCAGAACGAGGATTAAAATACAACTGACACTTCTTAACCACGAAAGCAAACTGACACTTCTTAACCAGTCACGAAGGATCCAACACAACCGACAGCAGTATGGTTTATGCAGCAAAGTAAGCCGTCGTCGACCATGAATGATTTAGTTTGCTGTTGATCCGATGGGGGATGCCTTGCCTTGGCGTGCAACCCTGCTCCGCTCAGTGCTCACTGGCGTGGCTGGGCGGCCATGGGCGGGATGCTCTGCTCGTTCCGGAAGAAGTTGGTGGGATCGACGGCGGCCTTCACCTTGGCGAGCCTCTCGTAGTTGCTGAGGAAGTAGCGCTGGCCCCAGAACCTGGCGTTCTCGGCGGCGGCGCCGCCGAACTCGTCCTCCAGCGCGTTCTGCCCGATGTCCAGGTCCCGGAAGTTGACGTACGCCTCCCTCGGGTGCTTGGTCACGTGGTGCGCCATGAACCCGTAGAACCCGTCCAGCCAGCTCGTCGCCGCCGGCCCGCCGTCGGCGCTCATCCAGAACGCGATGTACTGGATCACGTACAGCACGCCGCGCCGGTGCGGGTAGGGGGTGGCGTCCTCGGCCACGCCGCACATGAACCCGCCGTGGGGCTCCAGCACGATCACCCCGGCGCCCTTCATCGTGAACCAGCTGGCGTACACCTCCTTCCACACCGCCTTGGGGATGGCGCGCCGGACGTAGTCGGACTTGCCCTTGCTGAAGGTGGTCGGGCTGGCCGGCCTCGGCAGGAGCACGTCCTCCACCGGCTTGCTGTTGGTGAAGCTGAAGAAGGACAGCGCCGCCGACTGCAGCCAGGTCATGGGCTGGCAGTCGGCGCTCGTCATGTTGAGCTCCGGGAAGCGGTCGCGCATCGTCGACGCCAGCGAGCCGCAGTCGCCCAGGTACAGCGCCCGGAACACGGCCTGCTGCCCCGTCACCATCACCGTTATCGTGAGGTCGCTGGGGAGCGCCGGCGCCACGTCCTGCCATTTGGTGAGGATGTCTATGGCGCCCTGCTCGACCGTCTTGGCGATGTTGAACACCGTCACCGTCGCCGGGACCGGCACGAGCTGCACCTTCCACGAGAGCACGACGCCGAAGTTCCCGCCGCCGCCGCCGCGGATGGCCCAGAAGAGTTCCTCCCCCATGCCGGACCTGTCGAGGAGCTCCCCGTTGGCGTTCACCAGCTTGGCGTCCACCACCCTGTCGATGGAGAGCCCATACTTGCGCATCATCATGCCGATGCCGCCGCCGCTGAAATGGCCGCCCACGCCGATGTTGGGGCACTCGCCGGACGGGAACGCGAGGCGGGGGTTGTTCTTGGCGACGGCGTAGTAGAGCTCCCCGATGGTGGCGCCGGACTCGACCCACGCGGTGGAGGCCGCCTCGTCGACGCTGACGGCCCGGAGCGCCGCGAGGTCGAGCAGGCCGAACACCTCCTGGCGCGCCGACCGGTAGGAGAGGCCCTCGTAGTCGTGGCCGCCGCTGCGCACGCGGAGGCGCACGCCGTGGCCGCGGCCGCACCGGATGGCGGCCTGCACGTGCGACGCGTCGGTGGGCGTGACGATGCAGAGCGGCTTGGCCGTGGCGTTGACGAACTTGGCGTTCTTGATGTAGTTGACCAGCACACCGTCGAATTTGGTGGAGCACTGCGTGTACACCAGCTCGCCGGGGATCTTGTCCCGCACGCACTGGAGGAAGTCGTCGGAGGAGGCCATGGCCAGGGGGGCCGAGAGGAGGCTCGCGAGGAACGCGAGCGCCAGGCCTCTGCCTCTGAGCGTGGCCATCTTTCGCTTCTTCTCTGACGGCTGATTAAGAGAGAGAGCAGTGATGTGTGTGTGTGTGTGTGTGCCTGAACCAGCTGCAGCTATCTCCTCCTTATATACTGCTCTGCTCGAGCACTACCTACAGTGGTGGTACTATATGTGCCACTGGCTGTGTGTGCATGTGCAAGGAGCTTGGGATGGTTTTGCGTGCACGTCAGGCGAGGCGTCGATTCTGGTTACTACTAATAACATCGTATGGCGCGCACGTTAAACATCGATCCTAGGAAGAGAATCGCATGCAGCCGATTGATTGGCAGGCTTAAGCTTGAGCTTCACTCCGGGGCGAGCTCGCGGTTGGCGTCGACGCCTCAACCGACCGGCCGCCGCTTTTGGCGATTTGATTTCGTTTCGTTTCGTTTCTTGCCCACGCGACGGCGCTTGCAGGTTCACAACGACTAAACTGGTTTGGTTTGGTTTGGTTTGGGAGATCTCCAAGCATACTCCAGTCCATACACGCACGCTGAATGCGACCCGAGATTGAACCGCTTTGACGGTGACGCATGCTACATGTACATACATGGTACATGCGGCCCTCAATAAGGACGTTCGTTTTAGATCAAACGGGTTGGATAATGAGGGGATTGCGTGACAGAGTTTTCGTTGAAGCAGACAGACGCAAGTGAATAAACTCGCACGCTGATTGGCTAGACAAGGCTGCACGAACAAGCTATGTAAAACTTCGTTCCGGGTACTGCCAGTCAGAGTGCATTAGGTCCGGCGTAGGCACAACAAATAAAGATGACGACGGGCCATCAAAGCTCAGGCCGTGAGCAGGGCTTGAGATGTGCACATTTTTTCATGGTCCCCGTCAATTCTAGCAGAAAGTAGTACACCATTGCCTAATTGCTCGTCCAAAAGTTGGAAGGAGAACTGGAGAGGGTAATTAATTAGGGCCAGTTCTTTGTTTTACTGCGAACTTCTGGCATTTCTATGGTGGCAGAAATCAATAGATCACCCTCTCTAGTTCTCCTTGCACGCACCAAACATCAATTTTGCAATTATTTATCCGCAAAAAAAAATTGCAATTATTTGTGGATTTCATGAGGAAAAAAACTAGTTTCTTTATTTTTTTGCAAAATAGCAGGCCACGAGTCCACTTTGCCCTCAAGTTGCTGAAAACGGGCCCATGCCATGTTCGCATGCCTAATCAGTGCACTGTTCGTATAGAAATGTGATTTACACCGTATATGCACGTGAAAATCAAGTTGTGACACCAGTTCAATGTATGTCACTAGTTTTAGCATTAAACTGACTTTTCGCGTCAAGTTGTGACACCAATGATGTAATTGACTCCCTACTTAACTATCCGAGTACCTAGTGTTCTTGCAAAGACAATGCATGGAGTTTATGACAATGCCCTTCCTCCCTCCGTTTTTGCTTATTAGAGTTGGCTGGAGTCAAACTTTATAAAGTTTGACCAAGTTTATAGAACGAATATAAATAGTAATATAACAGAAACAAATCTATATGATGTGAAACTACATTCAAAAATGAATCTAATGGCATTGATTTGTTATTGTATATGTTAATTTTTTTGTCTATAAACTTTGTCAAAGTCTACACATTTTGATTTTGACCAAAGCTAATACGCGGAGTAAATAAAAACGCAGGGACTACTATCTTCGTCCAGGTTTACTAGTCCCCTCGTATTTTGAATCGTATATTTGACCATAACTTTATATTAAAAAATAAAATATAAGTTACACGTAGGAAAAGTAATATCATCAAAAACTACTCCAAAATACGAATCCAAAATATAATATTTTACCACATGCATTAACATTCTCGCTCTTTAATGTGCGGTCAAAGTTTGACCCAACATACGATGAGGAAATAAACCCGGACGAAGGTAGTATCTATCATGGCCTTAATAACCCTGCTTTTCGAGCGATATGAATGGAGGTAGATCATACGTAGCTCAGAGATATCATATCAAGCTTATATACATTACGTTCTATCATACAAACCAAAAACATATCAGAAGATTCTACCCTTAAATTCTTTCAACTCCTAGCCACATTAGAAATAGGATTCATCTCTGCAAACTCCGAGTCCATGTTGGGATTAAAATAGATAAAATCTTCTGTCATTGTGGCCATCACATCAGAATGATAATGGCACGAACTAATAAGAAGATCGTTCGGAGTGCCATGTTTTCCCTGAGCTATGATATTGAAATCTTCGTAGCGCCCACAATATGATTCATCATATGGATGCACAATCTTTGCCCCGTTAAACTCACAAGAGAAGCATCGAACTTGAATCAAAATAAAAGAAGGAATTAGATTATAAAGAAAACATATAACAGAGCACGCACCCAAATCCTGCCATATGTCTTGACTTAGCATTTTTCATCATTTATAATACAAACTTCATGATATGTACTTCTATACTAAAACTGAATGCCACAGTACCATGACATAACATATATTTGTCATAATTCCATGTTAAGCTACGTCATCTTTAAAATAACAGCCATCAAATTGAGTTAGTTGGATATAAATTGCCAAGGGGTGTTCAAACCAAGAACAATCTTCTGTAGCAACACGGAAGTTAAAGGAGCCATACATCAACACTGCTGATACATAGGCAACTGCATTTTCTTCAAACCGCCAGCAATGTTGAGGAAATTGGTAATTGGTAGCTGCTCGCTCGGTTTGGGAGTAGCGATTAATCACTGAATCGGCCTATTAACTAGATTAATCGGTCAACCATTAATCGGTGTAATTTTAAACTCAATAGAAACAAATTTTGTATAGATAATTTTTTTTACGGTGCAAAGATGAAGCAAATGGCATTATTTTCTTTTCTCAATAGATGACAGACATGTATAGAACAACAATCATCCATGTGGGCGTAAAAAGCAACGGTCCGCGGTAGTGTTCTCTCGAACACTGATTTCTTTCACAGGGAACTAAGGAGAACTAGAGAACATATTAGTGTTGGAGGTCTAAACTACGACGCATAATTAATCATGGCTGCATCCGTCCATGGCTGCAAGTGAGAGTACACCGACGATGACATGGTTGCATTGCCAGCGACGTGTACTGTTTTTTCTCATAGTGCGGCTCTGTTAAGAAATTTCGCTGACGCATTTTGGCTATTTGGCTGTGATAATTTTTCCCTTCCAGTTTTTAGAAAACAACATTTAATTCATTTATACGAGGGGCTTGATTGCGCCTACTAATCAAGCTTTGTGATAGGAGAAAAAAAAACTATCGTCCAATTTGTATGACAGTAATGATATACAGCTAGAGCGGATCCCCTTGTCGCAATCCCTTCCCATGCCTAATTGGCGGTCCAGGCACCCCATTCAGCAGGATCCGAGAGGTAGAAGTGGAGAATAGCGCGGAAATCCATCCTCTGAATTAGGTTGGGAAGCCTCTTCGCTGGAGGAGATCAAGAATATACTCCCATTTGACTGAGTCGAAAGCCTTGTGGATGTCGAACTTGAAAAGGAGGGCGGGGATCTTGCTCGTGTGAAGCCGACATGCAAGGCTTCTCACATACATGAAGTTATCGTGAATGCTTATGTGTTTTATGAAGGCGCTTTGAGAGTTGGATACAAGCGCGTCCATGTGAGGTCGAAGCCGGGACGCAAGGATCTTCGCAAATAGCTTTGCGATCGCATGGATAAGGCTAATTGGCCTATAGTCATTGATTCCCTCCGCGCCAACTTTTTTAGGGAGTAGCACCACATTTGCGGAATTGAGCCAGTGGATGTTGGTGCCATGCAAGTTTTCAAGAAGTTGGATGACCGCCATGATGTCGTGCTTGATAATGCCCAAACATTTCTTGAAAAAAAGACCAGTGAAACCATCCGGCCCGGGGGCCTTGTTGCCAGGCAGTTCCTTAATGGCATTCAACACTTCCTCCTCGGTAATCGAGGCATCCAAATCCGAGAGGTCCTTTGGCACGATGTCAAGCTCGTCCCAGCTGAGATCAACATCTCTAGGGATGCCCCTCCCCATCACCTCCGCGAAGTGATCATGAATGATATCTTCTTTCAACTCATGCTCCGTGACCCAGCCTTGATTGTGTTTAATCCTATGGATATGGTTCTTTCTCCTCCGGGCGTTGATCTTGCGGTGGAAGTACTTGGTATTGGCGTCCCCCTCCTTGAGATTTGTCATCTTAGCACACTGCCTCTTTCGAGACCTCTCTATAACTGAAAGGCAAATGACTCACCTTTTCAGTTTTGTTCTGAGATCTTGCTCCTCAGGAGAGAGTAGTCGCTCCTCTTGGGCGATGTCGAGGCGTAGAATAACCAAAAGCACAGCTTGGAGATGGATTTTCGAGTTAGAGAAGAGTCTCCTACTCCACTCAGCAAGCCAAAACCCTGTTTTCTTGAGTTTGTAGTGCAGTATATGACAAGGTTCAGAATGAGAGGTAGGTTCGTCCCAAGCCTTCTGAACAACCTCCGAGAAGCGTGTCATGGAGGCCCAAATATTTTCAAATCTGAAAGAACGAGGCTTCGGAGGCCCCTTGTCCTCCGCAAGCAGCAAGGGGCAATGGTCGGAGAGAGATGACGATAGAGCATGTAGAATGTGGTCGTTGAACTGGACATCCCACTCCGCATTACAGAAAAAGGAATCAAGTTTGCACAAAGTGGGATTGTTCCCCTCATTACTCCACGTGAACCTCCTGTTTTGCAAATGGATTTCGTTGAGGCCACAAACATTTAGGGAGGAGCGGAAATGGTTTATGCGGATTAGGGGTCATTGCCATTGATCCAATTCAGCATCTCCTCCAGGTGGCCACCATGAAAGGGCTTCTTCACAAGATTAGAGGTCGTCGGGCCGTTGTGCGCACCTCACTTTATGCGGATGACGCGGCGGTGTTCATGAAGCCTATTAAGAGAGACATTGACAACCTCTCTGCCATCCTTAAGGGATTTGGAGAGGTCACGGGACTCCACACCAACTTCCATAAAAGCTCGATGGTGCCCATTAGATGTCGGGGCGTGCAGCTCAGCCCCATTCTCCAAAGCTTGCCAGCCAAAACCGCTACCTTCCCCATGAGATATCTGGGGCTGCCTCTTTCGGTTTGGCAGCTCAAGAAAGTTGATTTCCAGTTTTAGTGGACAAGGTGGCTGCCAAGATCCCTCTGTGGGAAGGGAATGACATCACTACTATCGGTCGTGCGATTCTCGTCAAATCGGTGCTATCCGCCCAGGCCGTCTACTACATCACTCCCCTCACTATTCCTCCTGGCACCCTTCACAACATGAACAAGATAGAGCGTGCTTTCTTATGGTCCGGCTCGGACAAGACGACCGGGGCAAAGTGCAAGGTGAATTGGGATGTGGTTTGTCACCCCTTTAAGAGGGGTGGCCTTGGTGTGCTTAACACTGCAAAAATTTGCAGGAGCCCTACGTCTCAGATGGCCATGGTATGAGTGGAAGGAGCCTACAAAGTTATGGGTGGGCATGGGCACCCCTTGTGACGAGCAAGATCTTAACCTCTTTTATGTGTCGACCACCATTACCATTGGGAATGGTGCGAAGACACCTTTTTGGGATGCTCCATGGATCAATAACCGTAAGCCTAAGGAGATTGCTCCTCTCATTTATGCGGCCTCGTCGAGGAAGAACCGGAAGATTAAATATGCACTTTTAGAGCATGCTTGGGTTTCTGAGATCAAAATGATGACCAACTTCACTTTCGAGCACATCCGTCAATTTGTGACGCTTTGGACTACGTGCACGTCCTATACACCTAGACGGAGGGAGTACACCATTGCCCGAAAGCTTGTCGAAAGTTGGAAGGAGAACTGGAGAGGGTAATTAATTAGGGCCGGTTCTTTGTTTTACTACGAACTTCTGGCATTTCTATGGTGGCAGCAACCAATGGCCTACTTAACTACACGGGTACCTATTACTCTTGCAAAGACAATCCATGGGGTTTATGATAATGCACTTCCTCCCTCCATTTTTATTTACTCTGTTTATTAGAGTTGACTGAAGTCAAACTTCATAAAGTTTGATCAAGTTTATAGAAACGAATATAAATAAATAGTAATATAACAGAAACAAATCTATATGGTGTGAAACTACATTCAATAATGAATCTAATGGCATTGATTTGTTATTGTATATGTTAATATTTTTGCCTATAAACTTTGTCAAAGTCTATAAATTTTGACCTTGACCAAAACTAATATGCAGAGTAAATAAAAACGCAGGGAGTACTATCTTCGTCCAGGTTTACTAGTCCCCTGGTATTTCGAGTCATATATTTGACCATAATTTTATTAAAATAAAATATAAGTTACACGTAGGAAAAATAATATCATCAAAAACTACTCCAAAATACGAATCCAATTTTTTTTATCACATGCATTAACATTTTCACATTTTAAGTTTGACCCAACATACGATGAGGAAATAAACCCGGACGAAGGTATCTATCAAGGCCTTAATAACCCTGCTTTTCGAGCAATATGAATGGAGGTAGATCATACGTAGCTCAGAGATATCATATCAAGCTTATATACATTACGTTCTATCATACAAACCAAAAACATATCAGAAGATTCTACCCTTAAATTCTTTCAACTCCCTAGCCACATTAGAAATAGGATTCATTTCTGCAAACTCCGAGTCCATGTTGGGATTAAAATAGATAAAATCTTCTGTCATTGTGGCCATCACATCAGAATGATAATGGCACGAACTGATAAGAAGATCGTTCGGAGTGCCTTGTTTTCCTTGAGCTATGATATTGAAATCTTCGTAGCGCCCACAATATGATTCATCATATGGATGCCCAATCTTTGCCCCGTTAAACTCACAAGAGAAGCATCGAACTTGAATCAAAATAAAAGAAGGAATTAGATTATAAAGAAAACATATAACAGAGCACGCACCCAAATCCTGCCATATGTCTTGACTTGGCATTTTTCATCATTTATAATACAAACTTCATGATATGTACTTCTATACTAAAACTGAATGACACAGTACCATGACATAACATATATTTGCTATAATTCCATGTTAAGCTACGTCATCTTTAAAATAACAGCCATCAAATTGAGTTAGTTGGATATAAATTGCCAAGGGGTGTTCAAACCAAGAACCATCTTCTGTAGTAACACGGAAGTTAAAGGAGCCATACATCAACACTGCTGATACATAGGCAACTGCATTTTCTTCAAACCGTCAGTAGTGTTCTCTCGAACACTGATTTCTTTCACTGGGAACTAAGGAGAACTAGAGAACATATTAGTGTTCGAGGTCTAAACTACGGCGCACAATTAATCATGGCTGCAAGTGAGAGTACACCGACGACGACATGGTTGCATTGCCAGCGACGTTTACTGTTTTTTCTCATAGCGCGGCTCTGTTAAGAAATTTCGCCGACGCATTTTGGCTATTTGGCTGTGATAATATTTCCCTTCCAGTTTTTAGAAAACAACATCTAATTCATTTATACGAGGGGCTTGATTGCGCGTACTAATCAAGCTTTGTGATAGGAGAAAAAAAAACTATCGTCCAATTTGTATGACAGTAATGATATACATCTAGTAGTGCAAACATAACTGATTCGACAAACTATTGTATGTCTTACAGTTGTTAAATATACAGGCAAGAATGACACATTCAAATTGACACCAAATACGAGTGTGTCCATGAAAAGAGAGAGCTGAGAGCGTACCATTATCTATGCGAGAATCTGATACAGGGGAGCACCAGGATGGTCTCTTCCGCCTATCTTCGACACTATTGCTACATTGAGCGAAGAACAGTTGTGGAGCTGCAACAGCAGAATTTGGTCCCTTGACTGTTGCCAAGAAGTTGACATGGAAATACTCAAATGGGAACCTCTTCTTAAAAAGAGCAAGACTTGATCCGCCCGGTACACTAGGATTCACACCGCAAATGATATGAAGTTCATAGTGCACCTTATAAGTAACAATGCAGAAGAGGGCAGCCAATATGTGAAAAAAGGTTTTGACCAAATGAAAGTAATTGGTACACGTAGAATTCAGAAGGAAGAAAACGAAAAACAGAAGCAAATGTACCAACCCCTTTTTGCTGAGAGTAGTCACTCAATGCGGCCTTGACCTTTCTGACGAAGAATTTTTGGTCGCGCCTAAAATATTTCCGGAACTCTGAAATGAACCTTCTCTGGTTTTTGCTCAAGACATGTGAGTTTGAGGTCTCCTGGGTCACTTGCTGAGCCTGCTCCTCGGACTTGGTAGGTGGATATTTATGTGTATCTGAATGATCCAGTCTGTATCTGAATGTTAACTGAGCCCAAGCTTTGTATGTGCCCTGCTCCCCTCTATGGTTTCTGCTGTCTGCTCGCTGATCTTTCTCTTCTTATTCTTGTTCTTCTTCTTACCACAAAAATGATCCAGTGATGGGTTGGTTTCTGTTGTTTGCTCGCTTCTCTTTCTCTTCTTGTTCTTCTTGTTACCACAAAGATGATCCGGTGATAGGTTGGTGAGATCATCCATGCTCGTAGGCCCTTGCCTGAGCAGCTTGCCGATGCTCGTGATAGTTGCAGGCTACAGAGGGCCTTGTCCAGCAAGAAGCGCGGTGACATCGGCCAGGCGGGAGGCCATAGTCAGCGACGCTTTCACCAGGACGTCTGGTTCCGGATGCCTCGCAGACACAGCGGCACATTCCAGGGCGCCCTTGGCTCTAGGGGAGGCAATACTGAAGGAGTTGCACCTCTTGCTACGATCTCGCTCGATGAGGCGCACAGCGGTGAGAAGATCGGCCCTGGCCAGGAGCAAGTAGCTCACGGCTTCCCTGCTGACGAGGTAGCGGTAGTGGGAGGTGAGGAAGCTGACAAGACCGTCCAGCGACAGCCGCGCGAGGGTCATAGACTTGTGAAGATCTTGGAGAGGATCCACTCTGACGACGGCGCCTCCTCCTCCTCCTTGTCGGATGCAGGCGTCGGTGAAGGGGTGTTGGTGATGATGTTGGAGACTGGATCGAGGAAGCCGACGAGCATGCCGGCCTTGAGGAGGCGCGGCGCCAGCGAGGGAATCGCCGCCATCGGGAGCCGATCGAGCGCCTCCCTGTAGAAACCATGGATGTAACCGAGCAGATCGCATATGTCCTGCTTCTCATCTGTGAGGACGGAAAGACAACGGTCGCCGATGAGGCGGTCGCGCTTGCCATGCATTGTCAGTCGAGTTGCTTTCCTCGCCGGCGATTTCTTGTGGGTGTAGATGGGGAAGGGCGGCGGCGGCCTGTAATGTTGGCGGAGGACGGAAGGAGAAGATAAAAAACGTCGACCTCCGGTTGATTGGCCGGGCCGATTATGTAGGCCTCAATTCGTGTTTCCACGGCGGCGACCCGCTTACATGGGCCGGTCCACTCGTAGAGTGCTCGCCTTCTGTAACGACTGGTTTTCATTAAAAGAAAAACAGTAGCGGCAGGCTTTTTTTGCGAGAAAAACTTCCAATCTATTTATCTTTAATCATGGTAGTACAACAAAAACTAGAAATAATAAAAATTACATCCAGATCCGAAGACCACCT
>CBMN010035622.1:0-11088 GCA_000582825.1 Hordeum pubiflorum | reverse complement strand
GATTCCCCCCCCCCGCCACCTCTGCCACCCCCGGCCGTGCAGGCCGCGCCTCGCGTTTCCATGGAGTTAGGGGGCCTCATCAACCACGCCCGCTGCCCCAACAACAGCCACACGGTCATCGCGTCTTCACCAGCGATGGAGAGGCAGGTGTTCCTGCTCCATCAGCACGCCGTCGTGGTCACGACGATGGGCACCACGGCCCACGCCGCCAACCCGCTTTCCATCGGCCGGGCGCTTTGAGAGGGAGCTCAAGATCCCGCCGCACCTGCTATGCGTCACCAACCATGACCCCGAGGACTTCTTCGTCTACTTCACCTTGCCGACGCACAAGGACCTCGCCATGCGGCGCGGCTCGCTGGCGGTAGATGGGGTGCCTTTTCTCCTGGAGCCCTAGAGGGAGGACGCCCACGCCGTCTGCCTCAAGTGGATGCTGCACGTGCGAGTCGTCATCGAAAAGCTTCCAATGTACCTCTGGACGCTGGAGGGCGCGGTGGAGGCCATCGGTGACAAGGTGATCGTTGATCGCCTTGACAGCCGGACTCACGAACGCGCCAACACCAAGCTGTTCGCGTGCTGGGACACAACCCACATCCCCACGAAGCACACGATCTGGAAGCACGCGAGGGGGGCCGGCCGCGTAGACGAGATGGCAGGCTTCTCCCCCCCGAGCCGCGCGGTGGCGTCGCCCCCGGAGCTGCTGCAGTACGACCTCCTGCTGCACCTCGATAGGCTGGAGGACTGGACGCCGATGTCGTCCCATTCGCCGCAGAGCAGCATCCCCTCCGACGATGACGAGCCAGACGAGCGCCCCTACCCCAGGGTCATGCCGGGCGTTTGGGCTGAGCGCGCGGAGGACGGACGCCAGCCCTCCCCCCCCACGCCCCTCTCACTGCGGCCACAACCCCGCGTGGCCTCCACGGGCTGCAGAGGCATGCCAGCGGCGGACGACAGGCGCGATAACGATGGCAATGACCTGGGCTACCAGCGGCACTCCTGGAAGGACACTCTCCTTGGCAGGGGCGCGCGAGCGACCGTGGCCCGGCTCCTGCGCCACGAGAGGAACGGTAGCGCAGCCGAACGCCCACCTCATGCCACCGCCAGGGTGCGCCGCGTGGCCGGCTTCTCCGCAACGACAAGATACTAGCACACGCACCGAGCAAGGGCAAGGGCAAGGTTCAGGTGGCTGCGCAGCCGTGCAAGTCCAGCTCCAGGAGCAAGGACCCTGCTCGCTGCAACCGCTGGCCTACCGGGGAGGGATCCTCCAGCAGTGCCTCCCTCCTCGCTCCTCCTCGCAAGCTTGCGCAGGGTGGGGATGCTGCCGGGGCAACGGCGCAACCGCAAGACCCGATAGCAAAATTCTTCCAGGGAGCAAAGGAGACCACGCTTGCCCCGCCCCGCCCTGATGCCACGGCCTCGAAGATCGACGAGGTGATCGCCGCCAAGCTGGACAAGCCCCTCAACTTCAACGACGACGACGACGAGGACAGTGGAGAGTCCCTGGACATGGGACCGGGCCTCTCGTTGGCCAAACACACACCCCAGGCTGCAGACACGCACATCCTGCAGCTAGGTGTGGTGATGCAGCGGGTGACAGAGCTGCAACTTCAGGGAGAGAATGAAGAGGCCGCACTGCTGCCTCTCTTCACCAAGACGGCGCTGGCGATCATTGGGAAGCCCCCGACGCGGGACAAGACACCGATCAAGACAAGAACCCCCCCAACCCGGCTAGGAAGAGCGCACGGCAAGCCAAGAACTGGTCTCCCGTGCCTGTCTCGCAGTGAGCCACGCTGCGCCTGGTGCATGGTTTGGGCATCCTCGGCCCGAAGGAAAGGATGAAAGCCAGGGCGGCGGAGGCCCTCATCCGGCGTTTCGACAAGCCGCTCTCAGACGACGACATCACTGCCATCGCCAGGCTCACCAGCCTCGATGCCAGCACGCTCAAGGCGATCGCCGGCATCAACAGCCGCGACGGAGAGGTCCCTGGACCGCTCAGTGCCACATGTTAGTTAGTCTTAGTTGCCTTCATCGCCGCCGACGACCAGCGTTGCGCTGGGCTGAGTTAGGGCTAGTTAAGTGTTTGTTGTGCTGTGATAGTAATCTGGCTGGATGGGATGTTGTTTGCCGGCGGGGTTTTGGGCCTATTGGTGGCCTTCGGCAACCCACGGATGTAGGGGTGGTGTACCTGTATTTGCTTCCAAGATCAAATGGTAGTAGTCGTCGG
Source organism: Hordeum pubiflorum (assembly GCA_000582825.1). NCBI lineage: Eukaryota > Viridiplantae > Streptophyta > Magnoliopsida > Poales > Poaceae > Hordeum > Hordeum pubiflorum. The sequence continues at coordinate 8,867 of CBMN010035622.1, read as the reverse complement.
CAATTCCCGTCATTGCATGCTGCCTTAGCTGGCTGCTTGAGCTTGTATAGTTTCCTCCATGAATGACACCAAGTGCCCAATTATGAGTTGGAATATTAGGGGTTTAAACACGGCCGCGAGGCGCTCAGTAGTTCGAGATACGGCTAATTCACACAACCTTGCAATCTTATGCATGCAAGAGACCAAGATTGAGAGACGGTCCGCGAGTTTAGCTAGGGAGGTGGGAGGAAACATATTAGATGAATGTGTGGTGCTGCTGGCATTGGGAACAAGAGGTGGGGCAGCAATTTTCTGGAACTCCAGTTTAGTCACCGTGCAATCTCAATCGATTGGACAGTTCTCCATCACGACTAAGGTTACACTAGTGGGATCGCCTAGTGCCTACTGGCTTACCACGGTGTATGGCCCTGCGGATGAGGCGCGAAAGGATTATTTTCTAGCTGAAATTTCAAGGCCAGCACCACCAATGGGCGAAGCTTGGCTGATCAACGACGATTTTAATATCATTTACGAGGCTAGGGATAAAAACAACTGCAACATAAACCGCCGAATTATGGGTAAATTCAGAGAGGTGCTCGACTTAGGAGGGTTTAGAGAAATAAAATGCAAAAATCATCGTTTTACCTGGAGCAATGAATGGCGAAACCCTACACTAGTGAGCATCGATAAGTTTTTCTACACCACGGCATGGGAGGGAATTTTCCCAACGCATCTTCTCCATGCTGCCTCAACTTCCTGCTCGGACCATTCTCCCCTGTTGCTAGCTGCTTCGGCACCACCAAGGCATCCGGCAAGTTTCAGATTTGAGGCCTTCTGGCCACGATCACCACATTTCTATGAGACGGTCACCAATGCTTGGAACCGTCCTACACCGACTAGGTGTGCCTTTGCTAGGTTAAGCACAAAAATGAGCAGAGTGGCTAAGGATCTCAAGATTTGGAGCAAATCGCTCTTTGGTGGCGCAAAACTTCAGTTACACATGGCCACTGAAGTCGTCCTAAGATTAGATATAGCACAAGAAAATAGATTGCTCTCGGATGCAGAATTCCATCTACGGAAAATGCTCAAACTGAGAATACTAGAGCTAGCGGCGGTGGACCGTGAACGGAAGCGTCAAGCCTCTAGGATCACATGGCTGCGGGCAGGGGACGCGCCGGCTACCTTTTTTAGGTGAAGATCAACTCCACGATGAGGAAAGCTTACATCCATAGCCTGTTGGGGCCTATGGGCGTAGCCACTGCGCAGGGATGACAAGAAGAAGCTGATCCACGATCACTTCGCCTCCCTGGTCGACACTACAGCACATCGAGACGCCAGCATCCAATGGGGCTCCATTGGCTTGCCCTGACTACAAGCTGGCGGGATGGACAATCCATTCATAGAAGAGGATGTTTGGCGCCCTATCAAGGCCTCACCGACAGAGAAATCGCCGGGTCCGGAAGGATTCTCAAGCACTTTCTTCCGAACATGCTGCACAATTATCAAAGACGATGTTATGGCAGCTTTCGCCCAATTCTACAGCTTAGTGGGTAGGAACTTTGGGGCCCTAAATACAACTTTAGTCGCATTGTTACCGAAGAAGGACGGGGCGACCACAATCGGCGACTATAGGCCAATCAGCCTTATCCACTCCATAGCAAAGTTGATCTCCAAAGTGCTCTTTATGCGGCTTGCTAGCGTTATACACTCCCCGATCTCGCCTGCACAATCGGCCTTCCTTAAGACAAAGTGCATACATGACTCCTTCCTCTATGTCCAAAACTCTATCAAGGCCATTCATCGACGGAAAACACCGACCCTCCTGCTTAAGTTGGACATAGCCAAGACCTTCGACAACGTATCATGGGAATACATACTAGAGTTGCTACTACAGCAAGGTTTTAGCGCACGTTGGAGGGACTGGATTGCCCTTCTACTCTCTACATCATCATCATCCTTCCTCCTAAACGGCGTCTCGGGCAAAGCCATTCATCATCGCCTCGGACTACGGCAGGGAGACCCGCTGTACCCGTTCCTATTTATCCTCGCGATCGACCCTCTTCACCACCTGCTAGAAGTTGTGGCACAGAACTGCACCATCGGCCCGCTACCTGGAAGAGAACTAAAACTCCGTGTTAGTTTATACGCCGATGATGCCATCATTTTTGCAAATGTGGTAAAACAAGAGATTGATGCCCTCATGCACATTCTGCATGAGTTTGGAGCATCAACGAGGCTGCATATCAACCCATCGAAATCCATGGCATTACCAATCCGTTGTGAAGATCTGGAGCTTGACGGGGTGCTACAAAATTTCGGAGGCGTCCTTGGGCAGTTTCCCATAACTTACCTGGGGCTACCCCTAACTCTAGGCAGGCTAAGACTAGTAAACCTCCATTTCATTATAGATAGGATCAAGGCATGCCTGGCGGGATGGAAGGGTAGACTTCTGCCGATCGCTAGCAGGAGGATTCTAGTCAGATGTGTACGCAACGCCATGCCAACATTTGCTTTGTCTGTCCTTCGCGTGTCGAAAAAGCTCCTCAAGGAAATTGACAAGTGTAGACGACGGTTCCTATGGAAACATGACGAGGAGATCACCGGAGGCAGCTGCAAGGTCGACTGGCCGACGGTCTGTTCGCCTACACCGCAAGGAGGACTAGGCATCCTAGACCTGGAGCGGTTCAGCCGCGCCCTCCGACTTCGATGGCTTTGGATCGCCTGGGTTGACCCAGGGAGGCCATGGGTGGGCAAGGAACCACCATGCAACGGCGTTGACAGGGCTCTTTTCGCGGCAGCGACAACTGTCACATTAGGGGACGGGGCCACGACCCTGTTCTGGCACTCCTCCTGGACCGGGCAAACCACCCTGGCCGCTGCCCACCCCCTACTCTACAAGCATTCCCGTTGAAAAAATAGGACAGTTCAAGATGCACTTTGCGATGGAAACTGGATCCAGGACTTGAGGCATGGAAATTTGCTGCCTATCCTTCCAGAGTTCATCCGACAACATCGATGGATCGCCGCTGCCACCACAGAGCTCACACCGGGCACTAGGGACCAAATCTGTTGGAACCTAGAGGCAAAGGGACAGTACATGGCAAGATCAGCATACACATCGCAATTCCAGGGAAGGGTACAAACGGACTGGGAGAAACTCATTTGGAAGTCCAAGATCCCAGGGAACATCAAGATTTTCATCTGGCTCCTAGTTCAAAATCGGCTATGGACAAATGACCGCTTGCAAAGGCGTAGCTGGCAAAACAGCTACTTCTGCCCGCTTTGTGTCCGCAACCTGGAGACGACACATCATCTTCTCTAGGAATTCCCAATCACTAGAGATGTTTGGATGAAGGTGGGCAGGAGGGGGGATGCCATCAGCTACTACCAACGAGACGGGTCACAAATGGAAGCCTGCTGGAGATCATGCAACAGATAGTACAAGAGTCCCAGCCCTTGCAAACAGAGGCGATCAAGGCCACCTTGTTTTTGACATGCTAGGAGATTTGGAAAGAGCGGAACATGTGCGTGTTCAGGGGAAAACCGCCGTCAGCTAAAGATATCCAAAGGGCAACCAACCTCTGGCACCAGGCGGGAGTGACGTGCTTAGAGAGCCCCTATTGGGATCCGCCATGAGGAGTTTAGCTTAGGGTTTTTGGCTGCCAAAGGCAAAGCCGGACTTTTTTCCTCTCTTTTTTGTGTTGTAACGTCAAAGCTGGTCCTAGGACCCTCACCCCACCTTTTGTTTTTCCCACTGCTTCCTGCTATTGAATGAAATGCCAGCGGATGGATGGATCTTTTAAAAAAATGGCATTATGGCTACAGTATATAGTGTTTGGCTAGTCACTTTTGTCTAATTTGGCCAGTTAACTTTGATCAATCTTTTTTTTCCTGGTCGAACTATTGCAGTCTTACTTTTGATCCAACCACGAACAAAAGTTGGACAGTTAACTTTCAATACAGAATTTTTTCTTCCACAACCTTAGGCAAAACGCTATGACAGCCTGATGACCCAGTGGTGCTTCTGTAAGGCCATTTTCTTTTCGTAAAGGATCAAATCTATTATAAAAGTTCTCGGAACTACAAAGCATCTCAAACGTTATAAAAATTACATCAAGATTCCAAGATCATTGACCGACCACTACCATCGTCAGAACGAGCCGTTGTCGATAAGGAAACCGGCTTGACCTTGTCGATGACAGCCGCAAAATCTTTGTGCATGTGCCCCTAAGGACCAGCATCCTGTAGCAAAAGTCATCGTCGTTGAACCCTTACATAGATGTGAAGCACTTGGCAACAAATCTCGCTGCATGACGAAAAATTATTACCTGATCGACCTATGAAGACGGGAGGAATCTATGCTGAAAAGTGGCTTGACAAAATAGAACAAGATGACAAGGACATGACTTTCAATTTCCTACGCCCCGCATGTACGAGAGTATAGCTCATTCTAGCGCGTTGCTCTTACTTAGTTACTATGCATCTTCTCTGTGTCCCATTGCGTTGGGCACGCAAGTGCAGATCCCTAGGCCGCCGATCTGCGATTAGATTCATAATATTTTGTTTGTATTTTGTGTATTACCGGCATATACCATTGCACATATATCTGTATTCATATCCTAAAGATAAAGTATTAGACCTGTTTCTATATCTGTGGGTTTGTCTTGGAAGGAACATATATTTTGATGAACAATTCCCATAAGAACTGTCTACTTAAATTTAATACCCTTGTACTCAAATCGTTCATTCTGTTCTTCTCTCTTACTGTCTATTAATCAAGTATACCATGCATATGTTCTTACAACTCTTGTGTTCTAGCAGTACTACTGTAGACGATAAGAGCTATTTTGTTCCCAATCGCTGTTGACGGAGGACAACTACTCAACTATAGTTTTTTTTTGAAAGTTTCAACAATAGCTGGCAATTTCATTGATAGCAGGAAGCAACGGGGAAAACAAAATGGGGTGATGATCCTAGGATCGGGGTTTGTTTGACCACAAATCGGTCAAACTTCCCAAAAAGAAAAGGAAAAGGTACATGGTTGATTTCTCACGGTGGTTCCCCGAACGGGCTCTCTAAGCATCTAGCTCCTGACAATCTCCATTCCTCCATGCAGTTTGTGATCCTTGCAATGATGTCTCTAGTGCTTGGGCATTTTTTGTGGAAGATGCACTGGTTGCGCTCTTGCCATATTGCCCAACAAGCGAGTAGTCTCATGGTGTTAGTTCCCTTTTTCCATCTGGGGACTATTTCCTCTTGCGAGTTCAAGGCAATGGCCGTGGCAATTTGGTGTTGCCATTTTTCCTTGGGTTTGAGTGTGGCACATCCTCCCCAGTGGCTGATTTTTTTCCAGACCTCCTGAGATTTTGGGCAGGTCCAGAAAAGGTGTTTGATAGATTCTAAATTCCGGATGCATAGTTGGCAGAAATATTCATTGGGACATCCTCTGCACTGCAATCTGTCGTTGCACCATAGTATGTTTTGGAACATGAGCCATGCCATCATCTTCATAGGACACGGTGCTCAGACCTTCCAGATGAGCTTGTCGAAGCATGATGCAATTCTCCCTTGGAACTGCATGGAGTACGCTAAGCGCGTAGAGTACCGCCCTGAGTTCTCCCTACGACAAGTGATGTGGTCCGGGGTGTATTCCTGGAGTTGGCTTTCTATTCCTCCCACTAGCCGGTGGAGGTAGATGAAGCTTTGCACTAGGTGGTTGTTGTTGTCGTGAGCTAGGTCCTTGATCCAGGTTTCATCCATGAGCGCCTCCCGAACCATTCTGTGCTTTCTTCTCGAGTGCTTGTAGAGCTCCGAGAATTGTTGTGCCAGAGTGGCCTGGTTTAACTAGGTGGAGTGCCAGAAGGAGGCTGATCGCCCATCCCCGATGGCAACCAACGTAGCAGCGATGAATAGGGCCCTGTCCTGCTCATTGCATGGCACATCCGTGCTCACCCAAGGTCGGTCAGGGTGGCGTCAGGGTAACCATAGCCATCACTGCCTCAAAGCCCTACCAAACTTTTTTAGATCGGGTATCCCCAGCCCCCTAGATCGGTTGGGGAGCAGACCGTGCTCCAGCTAACCTTGCAGCCCGCCCCGGACAACTTGTCGTTTTTGCTCCAGAGGAAACAATGCCTGCATTTGCCCACCTCTTTCAGCAGTTTGATCGGTATTGGTAGCACGGTGAGGGCGAAGGTTGGCATGGCAGAGAGCACACAACGCACGAGGGCTCGGCGACCGGCAATGTGCATGAGCCTCCCCTTCCATCCAGCCAGCCGGGCCTTGATCCTATCAATGATAAACTGGAGGTGGACTAGACGTAGACGACCTAGGTAGATCGGCAGCCCTAGGTATCTGATAGGAAAGGGGGCGATCGCGCCTCCAAAATTGCCGAGCACTTCTTGGACGTCGATGTCGTCGCATTGGATCGGTGATACCGATGATTTGGCAAGGTTGATTCGAAGACCATATGTCGTACCGAACTCTTCTAATATGTGCATGAGCGAACTGATCTCTTGTCATTGTGGGTTGACAAAGATGACGGCATCGTCGGCGTACAGACTGACACGCAGTCTGTTGTTGCGGCCGGGGATGGGTTGGAGTATCCCCTGCTCCATCGCGGTAGAGAGCAGGTGATGAAGCGGATCTATGGCGATGATAAACACGAATGGGGAGAGGGGTTCTCCCAGCCTTAGGCCGCAGCGATGCATAATTTTTTCTCCGGCTACTCCGTTGAGCAACACCGACGATGATGTGGAGGAAAGGAGGAAGGCCACCCAATCCCTCCATCTGGCGCTAAAACCTAATTTTTGTAGTAGCTCTAGCAGATATTCCCATGATACAGTGTCGAAGGCCTTTGCAATATCTACCTTCAATGGCATGGCCGGGACTTTCTTTTGGTGCAGGGAGCGAACTGTGTTTTGCACAAAGAGGTAGCTGTCGTGTATGCATTTGGTGCGCTGGAAGGCCGACTACGCGGGGGAGATCAAGTGATGAATGACTGTTCCTAGCCTAATGGAGAGAACCTTGGATATTATCTTGGCGATCGAGTGGATCAGGCTGATGGGACTGATGTCCTGCCCCGTGGTCGCCTCATTTTTCTTGGGTAGCAGTACCACCGTAGCCTCATTTAGTCTTGCAAAATTCCCTCCGGCCATGTGGTAGAATTGATCAAACACGGCGTAATATCCTCTTTGATGGTAGTCCGACAGCTTCTGAAGAAGGATCCGTTGAGACTGTCCAGTCCTGGTGATTTATTCCAAAGCTTGTTGGGCATACGTTAGCGGAGGATGTATGTTCGATGCTCCTCGAATATTTTTGTAAAAACAATCAATTTTTTTATTTTTTTTATTTTTTTAAGAACCGAGATCTTTGGCTTAGCCAATCTTGGTGGTAAATAAAATTTTGTTCTGGATCTTAGAACAAAAATATACACGTATGTATGTAGTTTAGGATTCTAGGACGTAATTGTATTTATAGAAAATTAAAACACAGAAACTTGAAAATTTTGTTAAGTTTCGGAGGCTGGAACTTACGTTACGACGTTAGTTATGAAAAGTGAACTTTACAGGACACATGTGTTGTCATGTATGCTTAGAGCATCTCCAGCCGTTCGGTGCCCCCAGGGGCAGAAATAGTGCCGCCTGGGGGTCAACCGGTGAAAAAATCGGCGTGAGGTGGGTCTGGTTCCCAGTCCCGCCCCCACGCCGCCCCCATGCCGCTTTTTGAACACAAAAATCTGGCAAATTTCGGCTAGATTCGGGCAAAGTTCGGGCGATTCATACGATGTTTGTACAAAAGCTGATAAAAACATAAAACATAATAAAAAAACTAAAACTACGTCGCCGATACGCCGCCGCCGCCACCGCGCCACCGTCTTCTACATGCCGAGGAGCCTATAGAAGGTGGTGCAGTCACTGCCATCATCGTCGCCATCGTTGTCGCCGTCCCGCACGCCGCCGCCGTCCCTGCTGCAACCCTGCCCTGGGTCGCCGTGGCGATGCAGCTCGAGGTTGGATGGCTCGGGCGCCTCCTCGTCGCCGCTGTCAAGGATGACGACGACACCCTTCTCGTGGCTGCGGCGGCGAGCGGCGATTTCCTCGAGGGTGCGCCGCTGACATTCCATCTCCTTGCGGACGTAGTCGTCGCGCGCCCATTTGAGGGCGGTCTCGTCGTCGACGGCCATGGCGAGTGTTCCTGCTTGATGGCGACCGGTGTCGCCACCGCGTTAGGTTCGGTCTTTGGCCTGACAAGGCGGAGGTGGCCGTGGTGAGGGGGGAAGGCTGGCAGCGGTGGCCCTCGTTGATGGTGATGCCGCCACCACCACTGCGCCCACTGCGCCGGAGCGGCGTCTCGCCGGGCTCGGCCTTCACGGCGACAAGCGGGGTTAGTGCGCCAGAGGAGTGGGAGCCGGACGATGACGACGACATCCCGTCCATGCGCCTCGGCTGCCAGGACGAGCCGCTCCGACGCGAGATGGACGGCGCGGGGTAGTTGAGACGCGGCGTGTTGCCGCCCTCGATGTGCTCGAGAACGGCTTCGAGGGTGCGTCTGGGGATGCCCCACCATCGCCGCCGCCCCTCGGAGTTGTGGCGACCGCGGCTGGGCGGAGCGCCGTTCATGGAGGCAATCTGCTCCTCGTGACGGCGCTCGAAGTACGCTGTCCACAAGTTGTGGCTGTCCGGGGCGTACCTTGGCTGCTGGCGCACCGTCTCCGACAGAGACAACCGGATCCTGGTGATCTCGGCGCGCCGCTCGGCACCGCTGGGCACCGGAGGCACCAGGACCCCACCGACGCTGAGCCTCCACGAGCCCGGCACCCGCATGTCGGGCGGCGCCGGGTACTCCGCCTCGTAGAGGAGGCGAGCCTCATCCTCGTGCAGGTGGCGGCG
>CBMN010035619.1:0-14285 GCA_000582825.1 Hordeum pubiflorum | reverse complement strand
TAGACGTCCTTTCTTGATCCCACAGGTATCCCACCTAAATATAACAAGGACTCCTTTTTAGATGTCATCAAACTCCATGTTTTGTATTCCCATATCTATTCTACTCCTACATTAGTGCTTCACAATGGATAGTTCTTTACTTCCAATACATAAAAATGATTTCTTTGCCCTCTCGTATATATATGTTATCAATAAATAGGCCTATTAATGTAACGTTGATATTTTATGTATGATATGATATCTTCCTACAAAACCAACTTACGTTATTGAAGTTATTATAGATCCGGTCATATCTTCTCGTCTCGAAGGACCGATTTTCATTATACATTTAAGGGCAAATATGCGAGAGTAATCTAATGGACCAAAATTAAATTAGCATTTCTTTGGTGTGACAACAAAAACTTTTCTTGTTGCAAGAACAACAAAAAATTTATTAGCATGGAAGAAACAGCCTACATATACTAATATGCGAGAGTAATGACTAACATATAAATATCTAACCATTTTATATGGATACGCTTTCTGTTGGGATTAGATATAAATACTTCTCTATTTACTCACTTTTGTTCTATGATATATCTTGTGACATTAAACGGCCGATCAATATATCTTTGATGCATTTACGAAACCTGAATCCGGCCGAGTATATAACACACACGCCTTCTCCTTTTTCCTGAGATATCAGTGAAGACACCCTCTCTTTTGTAGGGCTCTTGGCTTTCTCTGCCTGCCTTCCCACTCTCTTTTGCCCTTTCCAGTTGTCTATGACCCCATCTTTTTCACCATCGTCCCTCTTCTTCCTCCCCTAGCCACTGTACACTTCCTTGTTCCCAATTCCCCCCGTCTCCGCCGCCAGAACTCGGAAGCCGTAAGTCATGTCCTTCCTTGCTACACTCATTGTATCTGTATGAGAAAGAGACGGGAGAGGAGCTTACACCGAGAGAGAGAGAGAGATGGGCGTGCAAGCAAGAGTTCTCCAATCTAGCCCCTGAATTGCTCTTGTAGAGTACTTGTGGGTGGTACATATATACCTGTAGTGTAGGAGAAGAGGGAGAGACTAGTGGTAGGTAGTAGTGTACTGGAGCTTTCTGCCACCTGCACTCACTCCCGTAAGGTAGATCAAACGGAATTTTGTGTTTTTGGCAGGGAATTACAAGGAAGGTGGTGCGGTGGTGGTGGCGGCGGCCATGCAGCATCCCGAGCAGGGTGGCGCCGGGTACCCCTACGGGCCGCCGCTTACAGGGATGGCCCCGTTCTTGCCGCAGCCGGCATCCGCGACAGTGTCTAACAGCAGCATCCCGTCTCCGTCGCCGTCGCCGATGCAGCCGCAGCCGCAGCCAGCGGGGACGAATTTCGAGCAATTGCCCGGCAGCGGCGGCGGCGCCGTCAGCTTCCGCGACGACGACGACATGCCGGTCGACGGCGGAAGCGGCAGGAGCGCCGGCGACGCGGGGGCGGGAGGGTCCGGCAGCCGGTGGCCGCGCGAGGAGACGGTGGTGCTCATCAGGATCCGGTCGGAGATGGACGGCGCCTTCCGCAACGCCGCCCTCAAGGCCCCCGTCTGGGAGGAGGTCTCCAGGTGAGTGAGAACGAAGCGAGTGGTACCGGTAAAAATTTCCTCTCCCCTCCGCAATGCGGCTAACAGTTTCAGAGAATTCGCCGTCCGTCAGACCTGTCCTGCGCGAAATGATGGCGAGCTATCCTGCCATTCCCCATCTAGTTTTGGCGTAATGCTACGCTCCTCGGTTTCCGTGCCGTCGAGGGGCACTCGTCGTCTCGGCTAGAACCTCGGCGCGCCCGGGAGCCGTGCGCCACTGCCACGGGGGTGTGGCGCGCTGTTCAGCCCAGGAGCAGGCCACGCAGGCGCAGGCTGCTGCATTGTTTTCTCTGCTCTTACTTTTTCTGGGCATTGATAAACTCTGGTCTTTGGGAAAAGAAGGAGGGAGGAGAAGTCTTTTGCTCCCATCCCGATGCTGCTCATGCTCTGATGAATTAATCGGCATCTCTCTCCCACTGACAGTGCCATCATCTTGACATCATCTTTCCTATTCCTTCTATCTTCGGTCTCTCTCAACCCAGAGAAAGAAAGAAAGATAAAGAATGGCATAAGTTTTCGAAAGTGCTTTTCTGATCACGAGTTCATGTGAGCTCGGATGAACAGTAAAATCGAAAAAAATAGTAAAATATTTTAAAAAAATCTGAATTTTTTTTGTGAGAAACATTGATGTTTTTCTCACATGCGTGCAAATTTTCATCACCAGATGACTTTCATGAAAAATACAGCAAAAGAACAAAATCAATGCTCCAAAATGCTACAAAACAGACGTTTTAGAACATCGTTTTTGTTTTTTTTGCCACATTTTCCACAAACGTCATCTAGTGATGAAATTTTGCATGGGAAAAACATCAATGTTTCACAAAAAAAATTCAGATTGTTTTGAATTTGTTTATTATTATTTTCGATTTTACTGTTCACCCGAGCTCACGTGAACTCGGGATTAGGACAGCTGCGTCTGACTCATCCTAGTACTGATTATGTTGTGTCAATTTTATATGGATTGCTACCACTCATGCCATCTTCATTGCCGTGCCAGTTTGGTTGAGACGTGAAAGCAAGAGACGGACGCCCTCTGACAACAACAAGATTTTGCAGGAAGCTTGCGGAGCTGGGCTACCGCAGGAGCGCCAAGAAGTGCAAGGAGAAGTTCGAGAACGTGGACAAGTACTACCGCCGCACCAAGGAGGGCCGCGCCGGCCGCCAGGACGGCAAGAACTACCGCTTCTTCGAGGAGCTCGAAGCGCTGCACGCAGCGGCCCCGCAGCAGGACCAGCCGATGGCCGCCGCCACAGCAATCTTGCCGGATCCTCGGCCGTTGGCAATGGCGCCTGCCCATCCTGCCGCCGGCCTGCCGGACCTCAGCTTGTCGTCCAACTCGGAGTCGGAGTCGGACGATGAGTCAGACGAGGAGGAAGACCAGGCGGGCGGCGGCGGCAGGAGCAACGAGAGCATGATGGCGCTCTTCGAGGGGATGATAAAGCAGATCACGGAGAAGCAGGACGCGACGCAGCGGCTGTTCCTGGAGACGCTCGAGAAGTGGGAGGCCGACCGCACCGCGCGAGAGGAGGCATGGCGGCGGCAGGAGCTGGCCCGCATAAGCCGCGAAAGGGAGCAGCACGCCCGGGAGCGAGCCGCCGCGGCCGCCCGCGACGCCGCCCTGATCGCGTTCCTCCAGCGCGTCGGCGGGAACTCCGTGCTGCCCACACCAATGCCGGCGCCTCATCCCGACGCGCCGGCCGCCTCGCTCCAGCTGGTGGTCGCGGCGTCGGAGGAGGGTGGCCGGCGAGAGAGCAGCGGGAGCATGTCACGCTGGCCCAAGGAGGAGGTCCACGCGCTGATCCAGCTGCGGATGGAGAAGGACGAGCACTGCCAGGACATGGGGGCCAAAGGCCCGCTGTGGGAGGACATCTCTGCCGGCATGCGAAGGATCGGCTACAACCGGAGCTCCAAGCGGTGCAAGGAGAAGTGGGAGAACATCAACAAGTACTTCAAGAAGGTCAAGGAGAGCAACAAGAGGCGCCCCGAGGACTCCAAGACGTGCCCCTACTTCCACCAGCTCGACGCTATATACCGTAAGAAGCAATTCGCCGTGACCAACGCCGGCGGCGGCTGCTCTACCACTGCCTCCTGGAACGCTGTGGCCGCGGTCAACGCCTCCGCCTCCGAGCAGCATAACCCCTGGCGCGAGCTCGAGGGTAAGGTCAACAACGACATTGACAGGAGGTACAGCATTGGAGGGGGAAGCTCGCATGCCCCGCCCGGCGACGCCGAGATGGCCGCGGCCAGTACCGTGCTTGATGCCGTCGCTACAAACAAGGTAATCACTCAAACTTTCGAATGTCTCTCCATGTAAGAAGTTTTCAGACTTGGAAAGTCGATTGCAATGCACACAACTTAATCGGAACTGGCCTCGGACAGAAGTCTGAAGACAAGGTGATGGCAATGGAGCCAAGCATGCAGTCCCAGCAGAAGGAGCTTACGGCGACGGACGAGACGGACAGCGACGACATCGAAGGCAACTACACCGACGATGGCGAAGACGACGACGACGACGACGACGGCAACGAGGATGACAAAATGAAGTACACCATAGAGTTCCAGAAGCACAAAGAGAGCGGAAGCAGTAGCGCTCCTGCTCCCGCCACCGCTGCGACGGTGGTGGCGAGCTCGGCCCCGACAAGCAGCACCTTCCTCGCCGTTCAGTAGACGCCCGTGCCGAAACAAAACCAGGCATCAGCTTCCTCTTCGGTTCATGAGCGCCAGCAGTCCCTGGCAACATCCTATACCATTTGTTGATTTGTTTCTGTAATAGCAACCTCAGTGGTCAAAAGACAAAGAAAAACCAAAACTAAATAAGTTCCCTCCCCTCTGTGATTTCATAACTAGACTGAAAAACAGGGGAGGTGCTAGAGCAATAGGACTACCAGACAGCAAGTCTTTTTTATAGGAGGCTTATTATAGCCTAAAGTTTACCATTTATGTACATTGATATAGCATTCTGAAAACCGGAGCCTCTGTTTTGCCTATGTCTTACAATTTGGTCTGAAACTTGAAGCATTGAGGGAAGGATGTGTTTCAGCTACTGGCCACCTTTTACATTTTGCAATGTTTCAGAAGATCTCTCAATGTACTAATTCTACTTTCTTCTATCAATGAAAAGATACGCAACCTTTGCGTATTCGCGAAAAAAAGGAAGATCTATGAAAAACAACAATGCCGCGGCACCTACGTGTTGACCACCGTCAACGCCTGCACGCTCGCACATCTTTCGCGGGTTAAATCTTAATGCCTATGACATGCAGTACTCGTCAATATTATCGCGGACACTAGACAAGCAGGGAAGGAGCTTCGCGGGTTAAATCTTAATGCCTATGATGTACTCCTGCTCCTCAATATTTTCGCGAACACTAGACCATCAGGGGAGGAGGGGTTCGAACCTGCGCTAGCTGGGACGAACATCAACACTCCAACCACTGGGCTAAGAGCCCATCCACGACGTTCAAAACAAAATGTTTTAGTGAATGCTTCTATCGAGCAAATCTAAAGCATATTTCCCTTCTAAAGAGTGAAGAAAAAGAGCTGGTACAGCTAGAGTACCGAGTGGATGTGGAATCGTACTTGAATTCCAGTCAAAAAAGAAAACTCACTTCTTTTTATCCTTTCCCAGATCCAGGTTCCGAATCCCAGGAATGAATCCCCAACGCCTAACGAACAAGGGGCGGGGCACTTTCGGGGAGTAGTCCCCTTCAAAAGAAACTTCCTGGCACATACATTAAGGGAGCCATTGAACCTAGGTGTTACTACTGAGTTGCTGATTTTTTTCTCTAATTCCCTTCTTAGATCCTTCAACTACTCCTCCTTATCCTACTCGCTCGAAGTTTCGTTGGTCATTTATTGTTTTTTTAACCTCTTTGACCAAGTTAGTAAGAAGAAAAACCTTTCGATCTTCAGTACACTTCACACCCACACAATCTCTATTTGAAACTGACACTCCTTTCATTTATGTAATTATGCCCCTTATCTTTCTTTCATAACAAGAAATGAATGGCTCGCTAGATGGAAGAATCGAGCCAGATAGTTGATGTATGAATTCCGCCTTGACCGTTGAGAAGCTACTACTCTTATCACAGAGAGGTAGGAGTGCAACTTCTATCGTCGTAGTAGCCTCTGGATCTCCACATTGCACATCTGTGTAACAGTGAGTGAGACGCTTTTCATGTCATCCAATGAGTGAAATGTTTGACTAATAAATGCATAGAATTTTAGAGAATGACACTTTGAGGCACCATGTGTTGTGCATGACCTCCAACATTCGAGTTCAGCACTTATATATAACAACTCTATTTTGCCAATCCCTGGCAAAAAAAAAAGATCTCATTTTGTCAAGAAGAAACATCCTTGGCAGAAATGTGTAAACAATGGACTTTCTTGTTCAAAGTACGCCATTTTATTAATTTTTAGAATCTAAAAAGATTGTGTGCACCTTTTTCAATTAGAATAAAGAATTATGAATCAAAATTTTGAGTTGAGTTTTTTGCAGAAAATTGGACCGAAGCCTGACTTGTCGTAGGACTTTTAGGCTTGGCCAGGCTATCCATGCCAAAAATTAATAGCAAGATGTTACAAGAGTGGCCAATCCTATACGCTCAGAGTCTAGAATAAAGTATCCGGTGGAGACAGAATTGCAATGAAAACTCGATGGAAACCGCATTTCAAAGTCGTTACAAAAACTCATAAAATAGGTATGTCACCAAGGTGAGTTCTATGATCATATGAAATTGGAAGTCTAAACCCACATCTAATTGTTAGTTAATAAAAAATTATGCATGAACAATAATGGTATATTGATTATCACTATTCATTGCTTAATTTGTAGTTTTCATATCATTGAAAAGTATTTCATTTTAACTAGAAATCGTATATATCTTTAGAACATCAATTTCTCAACATAATATATCAGCTTTACAATTTTCGAAATCTCCCAAACAAATTTTGATGTATCTTAACATAGTTACATTGTCACCGCAAAAAAAAAATAGTTTACACCGGATATTTTCTGTTCAACATCAGAAGTTAGGCCTATGTTCTGCCAAGAATATCCTATTCAACGCGAGCAGCGCCAAATACTTCAGTATACTAAAGGGCCGGGCCACATTCGGAAAAAGCATACAGTCTGGGTTATCCTAGTTTTGGAACATTCTAGGATGTTCTTATGATAGGTATTCCATTTTGTTTCCTATTTTTTTTATGTTTACGGGTTTCATGTTCTAGATTTTCTTTTTTCTATCTTTTATTTCATATTAATACAATATCAATTTTAAATTTTGTGAACATATTCTTAACTTTGTGAAGACTTCTCATTCACAAAAACAATTTGTCAAAAAAATTCAAATTCATGAACATTTTTCTAATTGTAAAACATATTTCAAATTCGTAAATATTGTCTACTATTTCCGAACACTTATTAAATTCATTAATATGTTTTAGAATTTCTAACATTAATAAAGTTCACTATTTTCAAATATTTGAACATTTTTTCAAATTCATGAACACTTTTGTTCAAATTCATGAACAATTTTCATTATCACTTTTTTTTTGCAAAATCGTGAATTTACTTTTTAAATTTGTCAATGGAAAAAGAGCTGATTTTATGTGTAGACAGTAGCTGCTATGTTTTTAACAAGCTAACACCATGGGAAAGAAAAAAGCAAACTGAGACAAGCTAGCTATCGATGCAAGTAGAGCATGTGAATTTTGTTCATTTTTTATTTAGCGAGTAGTTTCCAATTCAAGAACATATACAAATTCGTGAATCTTTTTTATATAATAAGTGACTTATTTGAAGATTTTGGAAAATTAATTTAATCATGTTTTTTTAAAATCCAGATGTATTTTAGGAATACACTATATTTTTATATTTTGCAAACATTCTTTACAATTCATGAACACTTTCTGAATCATGAATGTTATTTAAGTTAATATTTTTTCAAATTCACAAATAAATTGTCAAATACAAGATTTGGTTTTCAAATACATGAATTTGCTAAATTTGAAAACGGTTTCTGGAATTGCTGAACATTTTAAAATTCATGAAATATAAAAAAATCTACAAAAAAATTCAAAATAACGAAACATTTTTAAAATCTAGGAAATATTTTCAATTCTCAAAAAATTATAGTTTATATTTCTAAATTTCTAAAGATGCCTTTAAAACAAACAATATCTATTTTAAGAAAAGAAAGTGTCGAAAAATAATATAAAAATAGGTGTCCAGAGAGTTGGTACGATAAAGGAGTCGCCAAATACTGGGAATTACAAAGGTGGTCAAAAATCTGTCGGCCCACGTTGCCAAAGCTTGGGTGTGGTTGCTCGCTACCCGGCTAGCAAAGCGGCAAGTAGAATGACGAATCCTAGTCGATGACCGAATGTGTGACCTAGGGGAGAGAACACTCGTAGGTGAGCGAGGTGGGTTAACCCAATTCATCACGCATGTTGTGTTTCATTCATTCTTTATTTTTTTCTTTAAGGTTCTTTCTGGCTTTTCTCATGTTTCTTGTTTATTTGTTTTATTTTCCTTTTTTTCTTTTATATTTTTGAAATTACAATGAACAAATTTTGGACGCACGGTGAACAAATCTTCAATATACAATAAATAAATTTTAAATACACATTAAAAAAAATTATAATATACCTTGAACATATTTTAATACATACTTAGCTTTTCCTAATATAGGGTAAACTTTCTAAATATATGGTGAACATGTTATTGGATATACACTAAACTTTTTGGTATTGAACCATTTTTTTAAAATATATTATTTTTAATTGGGTTATAAATATTTAGGTCCATAAAAACTAGTATTTTGTTTAGAAACCCGATTGAAATGAAGAGGAAAAAAGTAAGAAACTGCTAGCACCTGATTGGGCTTGCCCATTTGCCCTTGTTTCCAGATGTAGCCTCTGTTTTTTAGAAAACAAAAAAAGATGCAGCCTCTCTTCCTTGACGCCAATCGGTGTCCAATAGGTGGCGGATCCTGTACAGCTAGTAGGTCGCGTGCAACCCCCGGTTTATTCCCCACCGAGTTTTGTAGATTTTCTGTGCCGTTTTTTTCCTTTTTTCGTTTTTTTTCGTTTTTTTTTCGGTTTTCTTTCTTCATTTTTCCTTTTTCTTTCATTTCAATTTTTCTTTTTATATTTTCTATATTATTCTTCTTTACTTTTCTGCACGGTTATTCAATTTTTATTTTCAAATTCTTGAACATTTTTGTGTTCGGAAAATTCAAAAAGTGTTCAACCATGTAGAAAAAATATTCAACAATTTACAAAATGTTTATTAAATTTTTGAAAATGTTCATTGAATTTTGGAAAATGTTCATAAAAACTCAAAAGATGCTCATCAAGTTCGAAAATAATTCATCGAATTCAAAATTTGTTCATAAAATACAAAAACTGTTCATTAGTATTAAAAAATTCACATAATTTGTTTTCATTAAAATTAAGAAAATGTTCACTCTTTTTAGATCGTAAAGATTTTTTGAATTCCAGAACCGTTTTTAACAATTCCTAGTTTTTGTTTCTAATTTTAGAACTTTTTGTAAACCTGAATTATTTTCACATAGAATAAATAAAACATAAAATAAAGAAGAAAAAGAAAAATGAAATAGGGAGCGCCCTGCCGCACGCATGGGCAGGCCCAACAGGGCGCGTGTGGGGGTTGGAGGGTGCGCGCTGCCACAACTAGGGGCCCCTCACGCGCCAAATAGGGGCTCCCCCAATAAGGAGGTCTCGACTGGAAGGTCGTAGCCGCCCGTTCGGCCCGCAAATCCTAGTTGAGCATGCGAGCAACTTGGGCCGGGCCAGTCTGCTGTTTGTTGTTGTAGGTTTTCTTTTTTCTTTCGTTTCTCTGTTGTGCATTTGTTCCTTATTCAGTTTTTTTCTCTTATGGTTTTTCTTTCTTCTTTCTTGGGTTCGGCTCGAATATAGCTGTTTGGCATTCCAATACAGTTCCAACAATGTATTTTTTTATTATTTGTTTTCACTCCTTGTTTTCCATTTTATATTGTATTTTTGGTTCTTTTTCCTTTTTTGCATTTTCAAAAAAGTTAGCTTCTTGAAATTGTATTATGAAAATATAATAAAACTGTTTGGAGTTTAAGAAACTTCAGAGATTTCAAATGTTTTTCGTCTTTTCAATTTTATTCGGAATTTCAAAAGGAGTATCAAATTTTCACAAATTTGAAAATTAGTTCCCACACTAAAAATGAATTTTCAAAACAAAATGGTGCCAATTTCGAAAAATGTTTGGATTGTTTTTCCTTTTTTTTTGCTTTTTAATACACGGTGCACAATTCTTTAAGGCTAATCATAGTGGGAACTAACTTAGACCAGTGACATGAATATGACACTGGTCAAAGTAGTGCAAAGTATCATAAAAGTAATATTATAGATGATTGCATTTATTAGATTGTACACTGATTTTTCATGGGGCTCCGTTATGTTACAGTAACATGTATTGTGTGATCACAAACATCTGACAACGACTTGCCACATAAGAAAATTTGATTTGGGATGCGTTATGTTACTAGGTAAGTTACTCACCCTATGACTAGACTAATATGCAATGAACATTTTTAAAGTACACACTAAGCATTTTTGTAATACATGTTGAACATCTTTTTAGTACGCTTCGACTTTTTCTAATATATAGGGAACTTTTTTAATATATGATGAACATTTTTTTTGGTATACACTGAGCAGTATTTGAATATTGAAGCATTTTGAAAAATCAATATTGTGAATTTTCCCTAAAATATTTTTTTTCTGAAATCTAGCAACATTTTAAAATTAATGGACGCTTTTTGAAATCTTGAACATTTTTTGAAATTTGGATATTTTTTGTTTCAGATACCTTTTCCTAAGAAAACATCATTAAGAAGTAGCATCTACAACCGGACCCCTCATACATTTCTTAAACGTCCGGACATGTCGTCCTGTCAGTGACCGGACACGAAATTTTGACCCAGTCAGACCTCTCAAACTGGCCTCAAACGCCCGGGCTGACCCGCACCCCTCGTATCCAGCCCAAATATGGGGGGTATGGGGGCGCCCGGGCGCGTTCGCCTGACAGGACCTGTAAAGATTGGAGAAGCATTGAACCCTTTGGTCTCGGGCCGCTGTATATATTGAGAGGTTAACGTGGATTACAAGTTTGGGAGTATCGCTAGGATTCCTCCAGAGATAGTACACGAGAGGGAAAGCACTTTACAAGAGAGGGAGAGTCGGACAGAAGAATAGATAGAGAGTTTAAAAGGAATACATATAACTCTATTAATCTATCATAACACCCTCCCTCAATCTAAACCTACGAAGCCTTTTCAAGGTTTGCATTGTACTTAAAGTCATTCAACCTCTTCGTGGTAAGTGGTTTGGTGAAGCCATCCGCAAGTTGATCTCCAATGGGAATAAACCTGATATCAAGTAGCTTGCGAGCCACTCTTTCTCTGACAAAATGGAAGCCAACTTCTATATGCTTTGTTCGTGCATGAAAAACAGGATTTGCTGAAAGGTAGGTTGCACCAATGTTGTCACACCATAACCTTGCAGCTTGTGGAACCTTTATTCCTAGTTCACAAAGTATAGTCTGAATCCACATGACTTTAGCAGTTGCATTTGCTAGAGGTTTGTACTCTACCTCAATGTTGGACCTTGGTGAAGAAATTATTTGTGCATCATTTGTATTTCCTGGAATATGTGGCTCAGACACAGAAGATCCTGAAATAAAGGGCTCAGCCGCAGAAGATCCTGGCGCATCCCCTGAAAGCGATCCACTGCTCCGATGCTCCTGATCCAAGACCACCGATTCGCCAACGAGCGGGCTCCGCATGGCGTCGTGGGAAGCATCGGGTGAAGACCCCGCGGATGTCCGACGGGGGGAGCTGTTGACGGGCCCCGCAGCTGTCGGCTTGTCGCCCACTGCATTGGCCCAGCCACGTGTGGCGAGCGGTGACTCGTGTAGGCCCGCACCACATGGACTGGCAGGCGCTTCCTGGTCTGCGCATGTCCGAAGATCTCCCTTGGATCATGTGCTGCTGGCACCACAGTTCTACAGCGAATCATCCAGGATTTCAGCGCCAGTTTTGTCTACATCTGCACACATAAAATCACAGCCAAGAAACTACATTTTCCTAATTAGAACCTGCATTATTTTCTGCTGACATCTCATGATTAGTTTCAATTAATTCACCCCGTGATCAGAAGAAGTCAAAGGCTTGGAAAGAAGTGAAATTTCTTCACGAAGAAGAGCGTCTGCGTTGGGATGAAGTTGAGCAAACGGAAAGATAGTTTCGTCAAAAACAACATCATGAGAAATATAGATTTGTCCTGTTGAGACATCTAGACACTTCTAACCTTTATCGAGATTGATGTATCCAATTAAAACACATTGAGTGGATCAAAACTCAAGTTTTTGACGATTATAAGGACGAAGGTTTGGATAACATGCACACCCAAATATTTTTAGATATGTGTAATCTGGTTTTTGATGTAATAGGCGCTCTAAAGGAGTTGAATTCCCAATGACTTTGCTAGGAAGACGATTGATAAGATATGTAACAACAATGAAAGCCTCGTCCCAATATTTGATAGGCATAGAAGCATGAGCAAGTAGAGACAATCCTACTTCAACAATGTGACGGTCTTTGCGTTCTGTAGAACCGTTTTGCTGATGTGCATGAGGACAAGAGACATGATGTTCAATGCCTACCCTGCGAAAGAAGGAGTTGAGTTTTTCATACTCTCCTCCCCGGTCACTCTGAACTGGAAGGATTTTTCTATCAAAGTGACGTTCAACAAGTTTATGAAATTCTAGAAAAATAGCAAAAACTTCATATTTGTGTTTAAGCAAATATATCCAAGTGAACTTGCTATAATCATCAATGAAGCTAAAATAATCTATTTTTCTTCCAAAAGAATGTCTTGCATGACCCCATACATCACTGAATATAAGTTCTAAAGGAGCATGTGACACACTAGTTGACTTAGGATAGGGAAGTTGATGACTCTTGGCACATTGACAAGCTTCACAAACAGACTCTGTAGTATCTCTACCTAACAATGGAAGATTGTCTTTATTAACTACTTTCTCAACTATTTTAGATGAAGGATGACTTAATCTTTGATGCCATCTTGCCAAGGAGGGCCTGACGACGGAGTAGACTTGATGACGACGATTTCGACTAAAGGCTCCGGAAGTGATGGGGTAGAGACCTCCAATGATCTACCGTGATGGAGGAGCTCCCTCGTTGCTCGATCCTTGACGAAAAAATATGCAGGATGACTCTCAAAGAAAACATTATTATCATATGGTAAACGAGACATGGAGGCAAGATTTTTATTGGCTTGTGGGACACGAAGCACATCTTTTAGAATAAGATCACGTTTAGAAGTAGGGGAACTAATGAAAGCTTGACCAATATGATGTATATCCATACCTCCACCATTTGCAGCAGTGTTCACTTGATCATTGCCGTAGTAGCGTTCACGTGTTGCAAGTTTCTCAAGCTCACTAGTAATGTGATTTGTTGCTCCTGAATCCACATACCATACGGTGTCTCCTCCTCCTCCTTGCTCTCTTAAGGCAGCAAGGACATGGCGCTCTTCAGGCACATAGTTCTCGTCATACCTATGCCAGCAGTCAAGAACTTCATGTCTGCCTTTCTTGCATAATTGGCATCGAGGTCAGGGACGACCACCGTTGTTGCCGGACGGACGTGGGCCATTGTTCTTGGTGTTGCGCCCACCCCCGTTGTTTCTATTGTTGCCACGGCCACGCCCTTGCTAACCTTGATGACCACGCCTTCGGCCACCATAGCCACGACCACGGGTCAGGGCATTAGCTGAAGATTGGCGGAGATTTCCTTGTTGCAGCAGATTCATGCGGGCTTCAAAACTAAGAAGATGGTTGTAGAGCTCGGTGACGGAGACGGGCTCGACACAGGCAGATAGAGCCGAGACCATCGAGTTATACTCGATGTCCAGGCCCTTTAGAACGAAGGAGAGGATCTCCCCATTAGAGAGAGGAGACCTGGTGCAGGCAATCTCATCCGTCAAGGCCTTGATCTTGGCGAGATACTCAGGCATCCCCATATTGCCCTTCTGGAGGTTTGCAAGGGCGATGCGAGTGTTGACGAGCTGTGAATGTGTTTGCGCAACGAAGAAGGCGTGGATGGCGCTCCACACCTCGGCCGACGTCTGGAGAGTTACGACCTGCGCAAGAACCTCACATGAAAGAGATCCCATAAGGTATCCTTGTACCTATTGCTGTTGGGCATACCAGATCATCTGAGCATAGTTTAGGACCTGCTCTTCCTTCCTATCCTTCATGATGGTGATGGTGGCAGGCGGCGCCGGGGTTGCGGCATCAAGGTAATGCTGCATTTGCGCCCCTTTGATTTGAGGTAGCACAATGGCCTTCGAGAGAAAGAAGTTTGTCCTCGTCAGCTTCGCTGACGGAGGTGACCCGAGGGAGCTAGCGACACTGCTCGAGGAGGAAGACGATGGGTATGTGGATCCGGTGAATTGGGTGGTCAGGGAACTCATGGTGGATAAGGTGAGGATAGAGGCAACGGTGGAAGCGGCGGTGCCAGCCATGGTTCTGGTTTCTCTCGGCGATGGCAAGATTGATTTCCTCTTGGGGCTTTGGAAGGCTTTCTCTCGATTAGCTAGATGC
>CBMN010035617.1:0-15318 GCA_000582825.1 Hordeum pubiflorum | reverse complement strand
TACTTGTGATGTACATCATGAGGGTTGTGAACTAATGAGTGGACTCTTTGTTTTGTGTTTTCAAGGTAAAGACATCATTCGGGTGCTTACCTCGGGTATGTAATATACAACAAGTCATGGCTTGACACGGAAGTTCCCTGAGTCTTNTGGGTAAAGTGTGCAACATCTGCAGAGTGTAAAACTATTCAAGTCCACAGTCAAGGACTGTTGGATGACTGCTCATGGGCTATGTCCATTGTTTTACAAAACTTGGCATGTTCCAAGAGAGATACTGAGCTAAGTCAGATGACTTGATGAAATGATTAACCTGGAGTTGTTCATACTATGTTTATATTGATATCTGTAACCTTATGATGCCTGATTTTGCAAATGTTAGGACATGTTATTGCACTCAAAAATAGCTTTCTGCAAAACTACATGCTTAGTGAAAAAACCATGCATGATTACCTTCATCCAAACATGGGTTGCTTGCGAGCACATTAAAAAGTACTCATTGGCTTGTCCCTGGTTATTTAATTGGCTAGGCATGGAAGAACAGGAATTTTGTGAAGAGTACCTTGGTGACGAACATGCAAATTAGGCCGCTTCCCAGTCAGAATGATGTAGGGTTAAGACAGATGGCATGGGTCCAATTTATTGTTCAAGATTTCTGCTGCGTGTTATGTTTGATGTTTGGCCTTCATGGTCCTATCTATGTAACACTTGACCATAATGGTCATAATTTGTGTAAGAGGTATGTAATGGATGTAAGACTCTTGTTATTCAGCTTCTGTGTGTTTAGTGAACATTGATCTCTGGGATCACTTACACGTGCATTCGGTGACTTTGACTTATGAGTTGGGATCCCCACAAGATGAGAGGGAAGTGAGCGGCCCGACAAATGTTCTTAGAAAGCAAAAACCTTCGATAATTAAACCGGCAATGGTGCTACTGCAGTTATCTGTTGTGGTATCAAACCACCTGCGAATGCGAAAAAATTTGGCAGGTGGTCTACCTACAATATATTAGGACAGCTCGCCAACTTTCAACCCATTCTGAGGAAATTTTGTTCACACTTATAAAACAATATTTTTGTGATAACGCGGGCAGGTGCAAGTGTGTTTGGTCTTGAAATGCCAACGACGACAACGGGGAGAACCGGCAACTATGAACGAATGCAGGTTTTGAAAAATGATGGCAACAGAGTGCCGATGCTATGCAAATGATGTGATGATGAATGTGACAAACAAATAAATCACACGGCGACAAAGAAATACATGAAAGGAATCTATAGCGTCGGTCTCGAGCTGTTACAACTCTCCCCCCACTATAAAGAGATCTTGCCCCGAGAACTTAGAATGAGAAGATGAAGAGGAAGCGAAAGAGTTGTAAAAGCTCGAGACCGATGCTATATATATATATAATATATATATATATAAAGAGAGAGAGAGAGCAGAGTGTGCGGCCTGGCCGTCTAGCAAGCTTGGCCGGCTGGCGAGCTTGGCCGGCCCGGCTAGCTGGCTAGGTGGGCTGTCGTTTCTTTTTTTCCTTTCAATTTATTTTTCGTTTTCTTTTTCTCCTCCCTGTTTGAGGTTTTTAATTCAAAATTTAATTTTTCTCCAAAGTGAAAATGTTTCCTAAATTACTCTGGGATTATCCTTGATCTGGTGAACATTATTAAGAATAGTTTTGTTCACCAAAAATAATCACTTCCAAATGGGCCTATTTGAAATGGTTTGAATTTGAAATGATTTTTTGTTTTGTTTTTAATAGCAGTGTTTAACTTATAGTTTATTTGCCCAAAATAAACAACTTTCAAACTTGGTCCACTCAATAAAATAGGGCATATGATTAATCTTAGGAAATTCCTTTCCTACCCTAATGTAATTTTGAAAAAAATGAATTTTAGGGTGAGGCCTTCATAGCTCCCATTTAAATTCAGATTGTGGTTTGAATTCGAATGTTGGACATGTTGGTCTCAAATTCAAATGTGTGAAGGAAACCTGGATGCATATGGTTCTATTTTCACAACCAAGAATTCTAAGGGAAATTTGGGTTGTGACAATTGACCACGCATGAGCACGATCGACCTGACCACGAAGGTCCATTCCTACAAGCAATTGAAGAAAGAGCAAAAATATGATAGAAGCAATCTGAATATTATGAATATAGATGAAGCTTTCCCAAAGAGGTCTTGGTCAAGTTGTTGGACACAAATGAAGTAGACGAAATGGCAATGGTTAACTTTTAACTAAGCAAAACCCAAGGAAAAAGCTAGGTGATTGATCTACTTATATAGGACCCAGGGGTGGCAGCCAAGGAATTGGAGGACCCAAGGAAGCCTAAACTTAATACTAGGTCGTACAAGGCTCATGGGCTAAGTGGACGTGATGCAACACCTTTTGACTTGTACTTTGATTAAGATTTTGTTGCACCGTCAGACTGTTTCGACGATAGTTTTGCACTATGGATGATTTTGAAGGTGAATCCAATTGCATTGGAAATCACGAGATATGCTTTCCAATAAAAAAGATTCATCTAATTCAGAGTCCGGATGCAAAAGTTTGAAGACAAGTATGTGTGTGTTGTCCCAATCCGAGTCCAGAATGTGGGGAACATTGTCTCTATCTTCGCTAAGGCTAAAAGTGATGCGAGAGGACTTCTTGAACAACTACTAATCATTTCCTTTGACGTGAGAGGTCTTCTTGATCATCACCTAATCATTTCATTTCCCTTTATCTTCAGACATGGTTCATATAAGTATTCGGCAATTCTGCATTCAAGCTTGAAATAAAAATAGGTGAAGTATTTTTATTCCGAATAACATAAATAAATTATTGCATATTTCTTATAAGAAATCACCTCACAAATGTGCGTGTATGTAATATTTTTGGTCGTATACAAGGTACCAATGTCCTCATCATCCCCCCCTTCTTGAAAACAAAGTCGTCCTTAGCGGTTCTTAATACGAAATGTGGCTAATAAGAGACAAGGTGTACGTGTTCTATGTGTATATGTCATCCATTTTTACTTCCCTCGATTTTTGCACCGACACATCTATACATCAGTAACTTTCTTATGTCGTGAAATATAAAGCCACAATATTATCATAAGAAGTAAAAGGCATGGGAATATTGCAACTCAGTTTGCACATATAAGTGAAGCTATTATTCATATAAAAAGATTGACAATGTTCATCATTAAACCATCTGAAAATTGGTGAATAAACTTTAATATTCTCATAAGTACATGCTACAACATGCTTAAATAAGCAAACATGCAACAAATCATGCAACACAAAGTCATCACGAAGATTAGAGGTCATATCAAAGTGATTAAACTTGGCACAATTATTTTCATTTCTTTCATGATAGCATGATCATCACTCGGAATGCAAATTTTATGCACAAAAAATTCATTGTCTACGCCATAATCTCTAGTCAAGTTCAAAGTAAAACTAGAGGCGTAAACACTTTGGAATGATTTCAAACATGTGACTATAGTTTTTTTGATTTTTGAATGTGACAAATGCACGGGTGAATTCAGAACAACATAATACAAAGAATTACTATGCAACATTGCAGATAATATCTCCTCATGGCTAATCAATTCTACTTCATCCAAATCAGATTTAGTCACCGAGTCAGAAGGTTCTTTCTCATCGACAATTAATTTAATGGGTGCTCTCAAAATTGTTGGTATTTCAGTTGTGTCATCACATGACACATTCATAATAGTAACACGATTCTCTAGAATAGGTATTGTGCTCAAATAAATAGGTAGCTCAACTAATGATGTATTCAAGTCAACTAGGCATTCATCGTCCTCATCTGAAGTTTTTTCACCTTTAGTGTTACCTTGTCGCAATGACTCATATTATGTATGTACGAACGATGGGAATGTACCATAGACTTGAGGCGATGTTGCGCTCACAATCTGAGGTGTGGCCGCTCTAGCAGGTACATCGGTGGAGGATACAACTAGTGGTGGAGAGCATCAACTGGAATAAATAGTTGTCATAGTCTTCCATCGCATCTTCCTGCATTTATCTCTTAGAGGTACAAGCACGAACATACATACCAGTAATGCAACACGAAATATAATAAATCTTGCGCGATGTCACAGTTCAAACCACGAAAAAATCTATTCTTTGTGTCATCATCGGATTCATCTATGTTATAATGATGCATATAACAATTAAAATCTTGGTAGTAAGCATCAACATTGTTACTGCCTTGTTTTAATTGTTCTAATTTGCAAAGCAATTCACAATGAAAGTAAGTAGGAACAACTTGATGTCTCATTATAGCTTTCAAATCCTTCCAAGTTGTTGGTTTATTATCAATATTTTTCTTGCGACACATACTTCAGCAAACGAAGGCAAAACTGTTAATTCTCTAGTGGTACCTCGTACGTTCTAGTAAAAATGTGGTCTACCACAAAATATCAAGAAAGATAAAGAAGGATTAAATCTACCCTCAAATGGCGGTAGGGAGGAAACCTCACCATATCCTTGTGTGTGATGTCCACCTCTCATGTTGGTGAAGATGTGCCCATCATCTAAGAACTTCTAACTACAGAACCTGTCATGATTAGTAGAAACAAGAGACAAAATTAGAGAATAATGTTCCTATAAATTACTAGGATGTGGTGCAAAAGCGCTCACAGTAAAGCAAATATCAATATCTCACAAATTCTTACCATGCAGGAGGTGGTGACCGGCAACCATCGGTGTTGTAGATTAAGTAAAGTGAAAATAGGTGAATGTATATATACACGGTGTGCAAATATGTGGATCCTGGAAGGCATAAATATATGGTTGCAAAAGATTGGCAATAATCAATTCAGAGATGCAATGTTGAGAAAAACGCTCAACGATGATACCGTGCTGGTCCTAGGCTAGACCGTACTAGACACGATTATAGAAAACTAATGGAGTCACAACATAGCACAAGTAGAAGCAATGAATTAGATCAATTAACTATGTACATCAAGATATAAGTGAAGATCACAATGGCAGTAAAGATAATGATTATAAACAACCACCAAGCAGGATATACCAAAACTCTCTCTGCAACTTTCCTATCGAAAATATTATGCCAATTTTTTAATATTTTTTCTCAAGAACACTACTAACTCAAGATTTTCAATGCAAAATGTATCACTCAATTCTGATGACGTATGAGGAGTGGCAAAATTCGGGAACTGACCAAGAAAACAATGACAAACTGTGTTCACAAACTTCGGAGGGCAAAAAGTCCAAGTAAGAAGTCGATTTGGAAGTTATAATAATGAACAAGCTTCATGAACGATTCGGATGCGGCAGATCGATAGCTTGAATTTGAGTACTCATGCAGCCAAAACGGAATTCGTATGAGGGAGATATGCCTGTTTGACTGAACACTGTGCAAAAAAGATTCCCATTTGAATTCAGATACGAGATTGAGTCTAGATAGATGCGAATATATTTTTCTCTATGTTTATTTTTTTCTCTTACTTTTTTCCTTCTCTATTTTTTCACCTTTTTTTCAATATTTTTTATTCTTTCCAAAACAAACCAGGTAAGATGTAGATTTGACCAAGCGTAGTTGGAAATGACCTTAAGTATGATTATGACAATGAACGATGGGGAGCACGTGGTGGAAATTTATGGATGGTGGTGGGCAAGATCGGAAGGGATGATGATGCCACTGTGGCATGACTAATGTGAATAGAACTCGAAACTCTAAAGGAAATAGACACTAAGACCAGCAAATCGACATGATGATGCAACCGATAATTCAACTATGGAAGCACTGATTTTTTTTGCAAAGGCTCAGACTGGCTTGGAAAAAGGACGGAAATATCTAACTTTTTTTGGCGTTTTCTTTGATAGTAGTTAAGAAAATAAATCTAATCTAGGGATTACTAGAAATTCTCACCGAGCAACCTAAAAACTGATACCACTTGATAGAAGCGAGGGTCCTGATCTTTCGGTGAGATGATAACTATCGACTTGGTGGAGAAGACTTTGATGATCCGACTACAAACGTGCATGACATTGTGCCTTAGCAATGGCGAAACCAACTCTAGGTTATTGACAACACTATAGTACGATCAACCTGACCACAAAGGTGTATTGCTGCAAGCAATCGAAGAACAAGCAAGAATGTTTTAAAAGCAATCTGAATATTGAGAATACGGATGAAGTACAAATAAATGTGGGGTCTGAAAGTTGTCTTGTTATGGTCGTTGGACGCAAACGAAGTACACGAAGTTGCAATGGCTAACTTTTAACTAAACAAGACACATGGAAAAATCTAAGTGATTGATCTCCTATATAGGACCGAGGGGTGGCGGCCAAGGAGGCGGGAGGACGTCCCAAGGCAGCCTAAAATTAATACTAGTTCGTACAAGGCTCTTGGCCCCAAGTGGAGGTGATGCAAGAACTGTTGACTTGCACTTTGATTTGGATTCTGTCGCACAGTTGGACTGTTTCAGTTATACCTCCACACTCTAGACCATTTTGAAGGTGAATACAGTTGAATTGTAAAGTACAGAAGATAATATTGACGACAAAAAAGATTCACTCAATTCAGAGACCCGATGCAAAAGTTTTAAGCATTTGGACTCAGGTATGTGTGTGTTGCCAAAATCCTAGTTTAGAATGTGGCGGACTTGGTCTCTATCTTCTCTTGGGACAAAGTGATGCGAGAGGACTTCTCACACATCTCCTAATCATATCCTTCGACATGAGAGGACTTCTTGAACAACACCTAATAATTTCCTTTCCTCTATCTTCAGATGTGGTTCATACAAGTGTTGAACAATTTTGCATTTATGCATGATAAAAATAGGTGAAGTATTTTTGTTCTGGATAATATAAATAAATTATTGCACATTTCTTACAAGATATCACCTCACGAATATTCTTGTACGCAGTTTTTTTGGTCGTATCCAAGGTAGCCATGTCCACATCACTCTCTCCCCCTTTGGCATCAAGATGCCAAAAAGGCAAAGAGCGACACTAAAGCCCTAGAAGCTTCCTCGCCGGACTCCTCGATCTCCTCTACATCATCCTCAGGATCGACCTCTTCATCAACCATATCAGCATCAGTAGTGGGAGGAGTAGAAGTGCCAACGTAGGAATCATCGTCATCAGTCCACTGGTTGTGCCCAAAGATCCATTTCTCCTCAAACGTGATGACCTTCTTAGACCCAGTGTCCACAAAGATGTCCATATTCCTCATCATCTGAATATGCCTACGATGGGACAACTTCTCATTCTTGTGAGCAAAATACATCTTGTGCTGAATATCCGTCTGCACATAAAAGAGCTTCTTGACCTTGTTCTTAAAGTTTGAAGCATAGCCCTTCTTATCATAGGAAGGAACATAGTCGGAGTCATCAGACTCACCAGTGGCAGACTCTTCCCCAGGAATGTTTGGAGGAGCCTAGATCTTCTTGCTTTGTCAC
This sequence comes from Hordeum pubiflorum, assembly GCA_000582825.1. Classification (NCBI taxonomy): domain Eukaryota; kingdom Viridiplantae; phylum Streptophyta; class Magnoliopsida; order Poales; family Poaceae; genus Hordeum; species Hordeum pubiflorum. The sequence continues at coordinate 7,884 of CBMN010035617.1, read as the reverse complement.
ATCGAGAATAACCAAAGTGCCATGCTCCAATCTCTTCGCCAAAAAAGTAGTATGCCAAGTGTCCATAATGAGCTTTAAAATATGGGGTCCATAGATAGGAGCCTTGGTGTCGGAGCTAAATCCGGAAAATCATGAGTAGGGGTTCCCGAGCTGGTGGTCTTGACTAGATGGTTGTAGGAACAAAGTATGTCTACCAGAGGGGGTGAATGGGAGATTTAAAATTTCTTTGGAAAACTTTGAATTTCTTGAAACCCAGCAGTGGAATGAAGAAAAACAGAGTACAGTGAGCGAATAAGAACTAACGAGTGGAAACTAGAGCATGCATTGAGAGGAACCACATGGTCGAAACTAAACATACACAAACTACTGAATGTAAATTGAGGAAAAAGGTAACCAGTGATGATTCTTGGGGACAAAGGATTTGGTAGACCAGTTCGCCCTTCTGCAAAATAACTATGTAGTTGGAGGGGTTGTGATTTTACACAGAAGATAAACTCTCTTCACATTATTCTCCTCGACAACTGATTGGTCAATCAGTGCCGATCACTCATGGTATATACTTGAGGTGATATTCAAATCTTAACATACTTCTTCTTCGTGCACCACAATTACTCTTGGTCACTAAAGAAATTGACAACTAACCATCTGAAGAGTTTGCAACTCTCAAGAGTAATAGTCGGAGCATACTGGACTTAGATCCGAGTGATGCTACACCACTCTCTAATTTTTTGGCCCAAGGTTTTCTCTCTCGGTGGATTTTGAACTCAAATCCCTCAGGAGAGGGGGTACTCACTTAATCTTCTCAAGATATCACTGGACAACCAACAAACATTATTGTATGGGGTGGGCTATTTATAGCCGTGGTGTTCCTGGTGGAAAAGACCATTTTGGACATGGCCACTTGGCCAATGACCAACCAACACGTCTTCAATGGTCTGATTTTATAGCACAACGGTAACATCACTTGCGGAGAAAGAAATGCTAACTCCTTGGTGTGAACAAAATCTCTCGCATCGAAGAAGAACATCAGAACATCGTCTCTTGCTGGCAAGAATTTGTTTGGAGCACAAGGATATTTCTCTCCTCTGACTTAGGATTCGGGTTTAGCATCAGCAAACGTAAGATTCAAAGACTATACCCCTGTTAATAGTATGGTGGTCCTATGACTTAAGAAATAGAAGAAGAACAATGAAACAAATACTACGTCTTTGCTTATCCTCAAACTTCTTAGCAGCAGTCAACTTCTTTGGACATGCATCGAATCAATCACTTCACATCAACATTTTTGGGGGTCACTTTTGACCGGATTAATCGTCGGTGATAACCTCCACTCCCACACATGCTATTATCTTCGGAATTTCTACAAAACTCCGAATGATTTCAGGGACTTTAACACTCTGTGTGCACTAGATAACACATTAGTCCCTCACTATTTCTCTCAACAATCTCCAAAACATAAGGAGGCAAATTATCACACCAACAATCTCCCCCTTTTTGGATGATTGTTAACAAAATAGTTAATCATTGAAGTAAGGATAGATAAGCAAAAGTTATCAGTAGAAAGTGAAGCAGTGTTACTGTATATCGAAGATAAAATGGGTCCCCCTTAAATGTATGTAGAGATATAATTTGTATAATCAATTTCCTGCATGTGTTAGAATAAAATGGTTGGAGAGACATTTCATATCTTCGAGTATAATGAATCTACACTGATAAAAGATTTCCAATAAAAGTTTAGAGCAATCATTTGTAACTTCTGATAATATTTCCACCTACAAAACATATTCTCGAAAGACATATAGTGCAGCAGGATGGGTTATTAACATCACAGACACAAAAATTAATCGAGAGTTTTACAACAACGAATGTCAAAGCGAACAACAAATGTTGCAAACTCGAGAGAAAATGCCATCAATTGGAAAGAAGATAGCAAATCTATCAGAACTCGATTAGTTCTCCTCCTTTTGTCAACAATTGCAAAAAGGTGATGAATAATATGAGGCATGAAGTGCAGCTCATTCCGAAGCATTTACCAAAGTGTCTTCACCAGAGCCTTCAAATCCAGAGGCCAATTTGTCCTCAGAGGTGGCATGTGCTTTAGGAATTTCTTTGTCTTCTACAACTTGGTGTGCGGTAGGAATGGCTTGTGGCTGAGAAGATGAACTAGGTACAAAGGGGACAATTGGAGGATCAACAAGTAGCACAAAATTCCGTTCGGTTAGTTTGACGGTAGGTGATGTAGCTTCAGATTCTTCAAGCAAGTTCTTTAATTGAAGGCAAAGTAAATCTATAGATGGAACACGAGTCGACAGAGGCGTAGTAGAGCATTGCTGAAAGCCTTCAATTTTGAATCCTTGATCGATGTAAGCATATATTTTTTTGATGTTAGAGTTGGTGAGTTTCTTCTCGGTGAAAACTTTTGGAGCAGCTTCCAAAGGTGTTTCTTGTTCTCATCAGCTATCAAATGAAGCAGTTTGGTGCAATCGTGAAAATCATTCAGCTGAGAGGCCAGATTGTGAAGATGATGGTGCATATACCTTGATGCTGAAGTGGGATCTAGTAGAATCTTTGAGAATTCGAAGGAACATGTCCTCAAGATTGAAAATATGCTGGCCAACGATGGCATGCAGAGTGTTGCGAAGGACTTCAGGAAATGTACCATCTTCAATGACACTCACAAATGGAAAGATAGTGTAGGTGAGCTTGTAATAAATGGTTTTATTCTTGAAAGTCAGATGCTCAGGCCTAGGGGTTCCTCTATAGTTGCCAATCTTCTCGGGGTCCATGGTGGCCCGACATTCTTCATCGGTAACTGCGTTGGAGCGATGAACGCGACTTTCCTTCTTCTCATTCTCATATCTAGGAAACCAAAAGTATTCCATAAAATTTGATGTTCTGCATTTCACTCGACGGCCTTCACTCATCCATTCCAATATCCATGTCGAGCTATCAGATTCATCGACAGAGATGTACAATGTGGCATAGAACTGGAGTATACATTTGCAATTCCATGGATGCTGGAACTTAAACAGTCTTGTCAGAGAAAAATCATCAAGATCTTGAAACACTTGATGGAAGGAGCCAAATGTATCGCATGCAGGGACCATCAAGATATTCATGAGGGAAAATGCAATTGCTATGATATAGAACTGGAGATTAATATATATCGTGTTCCCTTGTCCAAAAGCGTTTAGACTCGGATGTTCTTGGACCCTTGTAAGGACTTGTTTAGAAGAATGGAAAACCTTCAGGATAATAATGACGAGAAAACAAAGGGATTTTAGCACGAGCTCCGTTAGAAAAGATAGGCAATTCTTCACAAGGATTTGGAAAGTTCAGTTCTTCTTCGACAGATAGAACTTCATCGCCCTAGATGACTCATTCAGGAAGGCGAGCAGAGGCAAATTTCCTTTTAGAGGTACCAACTTCAGGATTCACAACTTGAGAGGTGACGATAGATAACTTGGTGTCGAGCTATGGGACGAGCAAGGCCCCTTTGAGGTTAACTAGGGGCTCAACGGGCACAAAGAGCAGCACCAACCAAAGCACACCGAGAGTTTAGACAGGTTCAGGCCACCCCAGGGTGTAATACCCTACATCCTGTGTGTGTGGTTTATGTGGATGTCCAAATTACGGGGAGCGCAACAGCCGGCAAGGTGCTCGATGGTGCTGCTGCACGTGCAAACGGACAAGGTTTCGACACTTCTAAAGGGAGCCATGGACCACCTTTTATAGACAAAGGGGTGACCACAGTGGCTAGAATGGTAATTACACAGGGTAAAAAGTAGCTACAACAGTGCTCAAACTAGTGACATAAACTACAGTGGGAAATACCTAACCCTGACAGATTAGGACACGCGCATTAAATGTCCCGTGAGGTGTCGCACTATCATCGTTCCCCGGTAAGGATGCCCTCTCCTTCTGTGCCATCGGCCCAGCTACCTCTTATTCTTCCGCCATGCCATTAGGACGGGTGTCATTAAAGTTTATGTTATCCCCCGAAGCTGCCCCGTGCCCCGACAAGCCCCACCTAACAGCCTGCCCGCTCGACACCTCATTGATGGGAGAAAATACACCCGGTGTGGTGGAGCGGTGGCTCGGTAGTGTGATCTTGCCGGGCACAGAGTTGTCAGGTCTTCACTAGCTGACAAGGTGGCTTGTCGGTGCTTCGATCCTTCCTTCGAAGCTGTCTTGATTGTTGCATCTTCCCAGCAAGGCTTGCTGGGCGGAGAACCACTATCGTCTGTGTATAAGTCAGGGAACTAAATGGCCCATTTATTAGTGCATTGATAGGAGCCATCGGGCCTGGGCCACACTTATGTCCATGATGTTGTTGGGCTAGACCCAAAACAGTGCACAGACACACGTGGCCGACCTTTACTATGGTTGTAATGATGATATTTACTGCCCCCACAATGCGTATTAAATGCGAGACGTGGGAGAGGTGGAGCAAAATAGTGCCAGGAGGTGCAGCTAAAAAGGCGCGGCCACGTCGTACGGGGAGAGACGGCCTTTACGCATACCGCCCTATAAAAAGGGGGTTCACAGAGGTGCTGCTCATCCTAGCAAACTATTCCCCATTCTGCTGCCTCCACTTTCTTCTCCCTCGCATAGCGCAGAGCTTCTTTGCCTCTCCACCGCCTCCGCGCATCTCCATGGTGCCTGAGAGGAAGTTGCCTACTTCCGCTCCGACTGCGACGAAGAATCCCAAGAAACCGGTGGACCCTGAGGTGGAGGAGAGGAAGGAGGCACTCGCAAGGCCACGAAGGAACAACATCGTCTTCTACCGCTCGGTGTTGAACCCAAATGACCTCATATCAATGTATGCTTGTATGTGGGCGAAGGAGACCACGGCGCATCCTGCGCCAGTGGTGGTTCCCGGCAACACCCAGCACTCCGCAGATAAGTACCCGTTCTTTATGGCATACTTCTACCGCGAGCTGGTCCCCCCTTTTTGTGCCTTCTTCATAGATCTGATGCTGACTTATGGCTTCAGACTTTTAGATTTCACTCCAAATGCCATGACCACCTTGTCGGTCTTTGCGCATTTGTGCAAAAATTTCATAGGAGTAGTTCCCAATGTATCGCTTTTCCGCCATTTCTACTATCCCCGCATAGAGGGGGATGCTCGCTCCTGCAACGTCACTTGGATTCCTAGGGCCTCTCATAAAAAGGTGTATCCCACTGGCAACCTTCAAAAGAAGTGGGAGGAGTGGCGGGCCAAGTGGTGTTACATCCTGGAGAAGGATGCCCCATAATTCTACCAGATTCGGAAGTCGAAGCCAGTCAACAACAAGGAGTGGAGCGCTCTTGCCGCTGATGACGACAAGTTGTAGATCTCCATCACGCGTATGCTCCAGCTGAGGGCTGCCGGGCTCACCATTGAGTTGGTGGGGGCAGATTTCCTTGGCCGGCGCATTGCACCACTGGAGGATTGGAAGCGCTTCAACTGGGAGTACGTCAACACCGCCGATGTGATGCGGCTGATACCGGGAATCGGCGCCAATCTGACGACGATAAAACTTGCTAGTTTGTCCCACCAGCTCTTCCGCACTGACGGGAAATTCAAACTCCTGACAGGCCTCATCCCACTCTGCAACAGCTCCGTCAAGGATTTTGCACAAGCATAAGAATAATGTTTCGGTAGGCGACTCCTCGGCGACTCGTAGGCGATCTTGCGCTGGTGGCCACTCCGGCCCCGGCGGCCACCTCCTCTGCCCTGCTGGTGGCCACTCCGGCCTCAGCAGCCACTCTTCAGCCCAAGATGGCACCCATCGCCCTCAACTTTGATCATGGCAAGAAGTTTCAAGCGGACATGAGGTCCAAGTTTGGACACCCGGTGGTTTTTTCTCCGGGCTTTCAGCAAAGGGAATTCACATTGGTGGTATCTTTTGTAGATCAGCTTGATGCCCATATGGTTAGTGTTTCTCTCCATGCACAGTTTGGTGGTTATGCCCAAGGTTTTAGGGTTCGTCTTTTGAAGGATAGATCATTCAAGTTCTTGGTTGCTTCCAAATCAGTTGGTTTTGAAATTTACAATGCGGGCAGAATTGTTGAAAAGGAGTTTGAGGTGGTTTTAATCTGTGGAACTTTGGTGGTCCAAACTGGCATAGGGAGGAAGTTGCTTACTATGAGGAACTTGATAAGGAGTGGATGTTGATTGGTAGAAATGGCAGAGCCGTGGTTCCTCACTCCGGTGATCACCGGAGCTACAACACGGCGAGCCAAGCTAGTAGTTCAGTCTTTGAGCAGTTATCGGGCCGTATTCAAGAGGGTAGGAATCACGGGGCTGGTTTCAATTCTTCAGGAATTACTGCTGAATTTATAGGCCACACATTGTGCTCCTAGTCACCCAACATGCACATCATAATAGGTACGTGAGGTGTTATGCATGTGGCGATCAAGGCCCCTACACGCGTAACTGCTCGAATTTTTATCTTCCTGGGCTCTGGCCATTTATCCGCTTTGAATCTTTTCCTAGACCACCAAAGTAGGCTTGGGCTGAGGGAGTAGTGGACTCCTGGTTTCACTGTGCGGGGCCGGCTCCTCCGTTAAGGCAGGTTTCGTCATTTAAGGTGTTGGTCAAGGATTTTCCCAAATTTCCAGCCGAGACCCTTGCATGTCCCCTCGCATTCCTCTGTTCTTGCCAACTCTGCTTCCACCTCAACGAGCTCGCCAGCTCCATCGTCATCGCCGGTGAGGACTGTGCTCATCCACTCGCCTGAAGCTCCGTCGATGGCCAACATTCCCATAGACCCGCTCCCTTTTGTCCCTCCTGGATTTCAGATACAAGAAGTTGCAGGGCAAACGGGGGTTTCTATATCTATCCTTCCTCATCGCCCAAGAAGACACGAGGATTGGGCGATTGCGTCCATCCACCCACATCCCAATGAGGTATTTTTTCCCAACGTAAGTGAAGTTCTGGAGGAGTTTTTTCAAGGAGTGGAGCAAGTAGGATTTAGTGAAATTCAGCCGTGCCCTTTTGGTGAAGCTTACATTCAGTTCATGCATGTGCGAGATAGGGATAGGCTAATCAGGTAGAGCCCTCATCCTTTTGGAGATGTGTTTATTTCTTTTGACAAACAAAATGAGGGCAGAAATTGGCGCAGGATGCATTTCAACAGAACCTGCTGGCTATTGTTCATAGGAGTTCATTTTGATTACTGCAATACAGAAGATATTGCTGCTGCCATTTCAAAATGGGGTAGAATTATCAGTTGGGAAAGGGAGGATCACTACTAGGGAAAAGCTTATAGGTAGAATGTTACTAATAGCGCCGTTTATGGACCGCACACTACTACTAATTACTAGTAGCGCGCATGAAATAGGGCGCTACTGGTAGAAATTAGCAGTAGCGCCGTGTTAGTTAATAAACACTACTCCTAAGTGGGCCAAAGGGTGCCCCGAGGTCGCCATAAATTAGCAGCGATGGCCCGAAAACAAGCGCTACAGCTAAGACAATATTTGTAGCGCGTTTACCCCAGGGAGCGCTACAGTTAAGTTTCTACGGGTAAGCCTGTGGTAGCCTTATATCAGCAGCGCGTGTCTGCCAAAAGTGCTACTGCTAATTGAGATAGCCGTAGCGCCCTTCGTCAAAAGGACGCTACTGCTAATTTCCAAAGATTATGCTGGTGGGCCCCACTTAACAGCAGCGCGCTGGAAGAAAAGGCGCTACTGCTAGTTTAGCTACTAGTAGCGCGCTTATCCCACCAGCGCTACTGCTATAGTCGCTAGCCACTCAATATCTGCCACCTTTTCCCGACCTCCTTTTCTTCTCCCCACTCTTCTTCCCCCTCCTCCCTCTCTCTCTCTTCTTTGCCCCTCCATCACCTCCATTAATGCCCTCCCTCCCCCTCTCTCATTCTTTGCCCTCCACCACCACCT
>CBMN010035616.1:40-12440 GCA_000582825.1 Hordeum pubiflorum | reverse complement strand
CGGCGTCGTCGTCAGGAGATGGAGGCGGAGAAGGAGGTTGAGGAGGAGGAGGAGGNNNAGGAGGAGGAGGATGTAGGGGACGTCGGGGATGCGGAGCAGCAGGCCATCCTCGACTCCATCCGTTCGGAGTCGGATGCGGAGGCCAGACGGCGTCGTCGTCAGGAGATGGAGGAGGAGCAGGCCGCGGAGGAGGCGGAGATGCTCTCCTACATGGATGAGCTCGAGGAGGAGGACGAGGAGCCAGAGCCCTTCAACGCGGGCGGGGCACCGACGTTGTGGACATCTCCGGTGACGAAAACTAGGATAGTACGTGAGTTTCTTTTGCATGCCTTGTGTGGATCTAGGGGGTCAAATATAAAAGACTCGGATGTGAAGAAGAAGATTTGAGGACTGACCGGTCAGTGTCCGCGGACGTGCGGGCGTTTGAGGGTCCGGATTAGCAAGTTCCGGCTAAAGCACCTCGTTTCAGAAGAAGAAAAATCAAAGAATTTGGTGGAAGACGAGCTCCACCTTCCCCTCGGGCTTGGGGGCGGCCCTAAACGACCATGGCGTCAACGGGTCACGGGCGGCGGTCTTGGGGGCGATGGCGTCGTCGAGAGACGCCGAATCCGGTCTCCGGGATGACAGATCCATCACGCCGCGCCCTAGCTCCGCCAGGTTTGCCAAGGAAGGATGCTCTGCGCGCGTCTCCCAGAGCGGCCCATCTCTCTCGCTCGCTCCGCCGCTCGACCTCGCCAATCCCCCGTCCGCTCCGCCAGTTCATTGAGCTCCCGCCAACATTGGTCCTGCTGGAACTTGCGGTCGTCACCCCCGCCAACACTGAGCTCCTCCATTGGTTTCTGCTCCTCCTCCCCGGAGGCCCAAACCCTCGAAGCTCTCTTACATCTGCCACAACTTTACACTGAGGTAATGCAACAACCATGTCCTGCGATTTTGAGCACAGTGAGTGGCATTTAACCACATAATACTTTTGGATTTGGACATGACAGCATTTCGATCACCAAAGATATAGGCTTGATTTTGTATTTATTTTTTGTGGATTTCACCAGCCCGATGCAACATACAGTAGTATTCGAACACCAAAGCGTGTCACGGTGACCCTGTTTCCAGCATACAAACTCCGCCGATGCGGGTGCGGTAGTGCTAAAGCTTATGCCCGCGGTTTGCGCATCAGCATTCATTCTGTACTTTGGATCCGTATGCTTCAATGTTGTTCTTTTTTTAGATACAAGTTCAGATTTTGAACTAAGAATCCAAACCAAATTGAGATAAATATATGTACATAAACAGCAGTAACTTTGGTTATATTTGTTCAGTTCTCACGCAAGTTCTGCTCCTCTCGGTTCTGCCGGTCCCTCCAGATCCATGATAAGAGATAGGATATACTGGCATGTTATGTTCATTCTTCTGAAAAGAGGCGGATGTAGCATGTCATGACTAATCGTATAATTGTGCTCTATTGCAGGTGGATGTGGAGCTTGTGTAGTCCTTATAGCAACTTATGATCCAACAAAAGATGAAGTGACCGAATTCTCCGCCAGTTCATGCCTGACCCTGCTCTACAACATAAATCTCTGCTCAGTCATCACCACCGAAGGCCTGGGAAATACGCAAGATGGCTTCCATTCTGTTCAGAAAAGAATGTCCGGGTTCCATGCTTCTCAGTGTGGCTTCTGCACCCCTGGCATGTGCATGTCTATTTTCACTTCTCTTGCCAATGCTGACAAATCCAAGAAGCCCAAACCACGAAAGGGGTTCTCAAAGCTGACGGTATCTGAAGCAGAAAGGGCTTTCTCAGGCAACATGTGTAGATGTACCGGCTACCGACCGATTGTCGATGCGTGCAAAAGTTTTGCTTCAGATGTTGACCTGGAGGATTTGGGTCTCAATATATTCTGGAAGAAAGGTGATAAGGACGCCGACGTTAGCAAGTTGCCAGCTTACATTCTTGGCGGTGGAGTCTGCACTTTCCCGGACTTCCTGAAATCTGAGATAAAATCTTCGCTCCGTCATCTAACTGATGTTTCGGATGTCATGGTCTCCGGGGTGGGTTGGTATCATCCTAAAAGCATCGGGCAGTATTATGACCTGCTGAACTCTGGCATTTTTAGTGACTGCACAGTTAAAGTGGTTGTCGGGAACACAAGTTCTGGTGTAAAGGGATACAAGGATCGGGATCTATATAACAAGTATATTGACATCGGTAACATTCCTGAACTTTCAGCTGTTTGGAAGAAAGACAGTGGCATTGAAATCGGAGCAGCTACACCAATTTCTAAAACTATCGAGATACTCGAGCAAGAAGCTAGATCTACATTATGTGCAAATGGAAGTGTGGTTTTCAGAAAACTCGCCGAGCACATGAGCAAGGTGGCCACACCATTTGTCCGCAACACAGCAAGCCTTGGTGGGAACATAATTCTAGCACAGAAGTACCCGTTTCCCTCAGACATCGCGACCATACTTCTTGGTGCTTCTTCAACTGTTCGTCTTCAGGTTTATTCAGAAACTCTAGAGGTTAGTTTTGAAGAGTTTCTGGAGCAGCCTCCTCTTGATCCCAGTACATTGCTCCTGAGCATATTTATTCCACATTGGGCTTCAGATTCTCAGAAAGAAAGTAAGGTGATCTTCGGAACTTACCGAGCGGCACCGCGCCCTCTTGGCAATGCTGTTTCATATGTTAACTCTGCTATGTTGGGCCATGTCTCCCTGAATGAATCATCTGGTGATCTTGTGTTGACTAACCTACACATGGCCTTCGGTGCCTATGGGACCGAACATGCTATTAGAGCAACAAAAGTTGAACAACACCTGAACGGAAAAGTCCTCACTCCATCTGTTGTGCTCGAAGCAGTTCGGTTACTTAGAGAAACAATTGTACCAATGGAAGGAACATCACATCCTGAATACAGAGTCAGTGTGGCTGTTGGATTTCTCTTCAGTTACCTGTCTCCATTTGCTAAAGGAATCAAAGGGCCTGGGAAAACTCTGAGTATTGGTTCTGCTGGTTGTTTAGATACAGATGATCTATGTAACCTTCCATTGTCTTCACGTCGAGAAACAGTTTCCAGTGAGGAATATAAACCAGTTGGTGAGCCGATTAAAAAGTATGCAGTTGAGCTTCAAACTTCTGGTATGTGGCTATCTCACACCATCAGAACTCTTAGTGGGATCTAGAAGTTCTCTTCCTTTCCAAATTATCCTTCATTTAGGATTGAGCTACAGACTGATATCATTTATTTTCTGTACTGCAGGGGAGGCGGTGTATGTAGATGATATTCCTGCTCCAAAAAATTGCCTTTACGGAGAGTTTATTTACAGCACACAACCTCTTGCATATGTCAAGAATATCAAGTTCAAGCCTTCTTTAGCATCAGAGAAGATCCTCACCGTTGTTTCTGCAAATGATATTCCAAGTGGAGGGCAAAATATTGGATCAAGCTTGATGTTTGGGGACGAACCACTTTTTGGTGCTCCAGTTGCTGAGTACGCTGGACAAGCTCTTGGTGTCGTGGTACTTATCTTTCATATTTTAATGTTCACTCAGCAATAAAATTTTCTTGTATAATAAAGGCAATTCATAAGTGGGGTTTTCTTCATTATTCCTCTTTGAGAAAAACGTTTGTGAATGTTATGGAATAAGTATATTTTAATGAGGGGCAAATCTGTAAAAATTAAATAATGAAACCTTAATTTCACAAATTTGTTTGTCCAACAAATAATATATTTATTTATTTATGTATTTATATCTAAAAATTTACTTGTAAAATTCCCTAAGAAATTTTCTGTACAGGAGGACCTATATCTCTGTTTGTTTCGTAACAAGATTGCTTATTGAAACTCAGTGCAAGTGGATATGAAAAAAATATATTGTATTGATGTCAAATTTTCTCACGGTATGATTGTATTTAGTTCTAAACAGTAAACACAGAGGGTGATCTTACTAAATTAAACTAATTAATTAACTGCAAATTTGCCCCTAATTACAAGTGAGCATTAGCTACCTTTTTCTCTAAGAATAAAAATATATATTCTGGATTTCTTCAGTACTGATGTCACTAAAATGTGCACTTTACTTCAGATTGCAGAAACTCAGAGATACGCCAACTTGGCAGGAAAACAGGTTGTTGTTGAATATGACACAAAAGATTTGAAGCCGCCAATCTTAACTGTAGAACAAGCAATACGAAACAACAGCTACTTCGAAGTTCCTCCTGAGATGTATCCAAAACAAGTTGGTGATTTTTGCAAGGGCATGGCAGAAGCTGATCACAAGATCCTCTCAACAGAAGTATGTTAATTCAAGATACTGTGAGACCTTTTCCATTCTAGCATCTCACTTGCATACTCAAAAACTAATGTAACATTTTATACTTAACATGCATTACTCAAAATTTAATGGAACTTTTTATACTTAACAATACAAACTTCTAAATTTTACTTTTGATAGTATCTATTTTCAACTGAACCATACGCATTAGGCATTACTATGTTATATTGATACAAAAAGATATCATCAAATTTGAGCAAACACAATCATATTTAGGCCAGCCAAAATTGATGATACTATCCTAGTGGACGCCACTTTTTATTACATATATGACTTTACAGTCACTCTCATTTAATTAACTTGAGGTCTGTTATGATGTTTGTAGTTAATCTGATTCTTGAATCTTTTTTTGTAGTTACCGTTTAATCTGCACACTAACATAGTAACTGCATGAATCGTATTGTTGTGATGCAACTTTGTCAAAGTTATATGTATACCTTCAATGATCACAGGTGAAACTTGCCTCTCAATACTACTTCTACATGGAAACACAAACGACTCTAGCAATTCCAGATGAAGATAACACCATGGTCGTCTACATTTCATCACAATACCCTGAGGTTGCACAGAGCTCAATAGCCAAGTGCCTCGGCATTCCGTTCAGCAGCGTGCGTGTCATTACAAGAAGGGTTGGAGGAGGCTTTGGTGGGAAGGCATTCAGATCATGCAATGTAAGTAGGAATCTAACAAGTTTAAACAGCAGTCCAACAAAGCGGCAAAACAAATTCATAGCCATGCGGCACAACTGAAAGAATCTACCAAGTATCTTTATATGAATAATTGCATTTTTTTTTACTTCTAGTATATACCTTGAATGAACATGAGTGTATAACACAGGTTTCACATCAGACGAGTTCACAACGCAGTATCTAAACCGTTTAATATATTTTTACAATTAGCATTCCTTTTTTCTTACGGTGGATTAGGGTTTTAGTGATACCATTTAACATAAGTTTGGCCATTTTACCATTCATTCAACTTCCAAGAAAGAGAAAGGCATTAACCATTCCAACAATTTATGGTTTTGTAGGTAGCAACGGCAGCTGCACTCTGTGCATTCAAGTTACGTCGTCCTGTGCGGATGTATCTCAACCGCAGTACTGATATGATCATGATTGGGGGTCGGCACCCCATAAAAGCATATTACTCTGTTGGTTTCAAGTCTGATGGGAGAATCACAGCCTTGCACCTGGACATACTAATCAACGCTGGAATTTCTCCAGATGCTAGCCCCATAATGCCAGACACCTTCATTTCAGGTCTGAAGAAATACAATTGGGGTGCTCTCTCGTTCGACATCAAGCTCTGTAAAACAAACAACACATCCAAGTCAGTAATGCGTGCCCCTGGAGACGCGCAGGGATCTTTTATCGCTGAAGCTATCATCGAGCATGTCGCTTCGGTGTTGTCACTCGATGCTAATAGTGTCAGGCAGAAGAATTTCCACACCTATGACAGTCTTGTACTGTTTTATCCAGAAAGCACAGGCGAAGCTTCTACGTACACATTGCCTTCTATCTTCGATAGGTTGCTCACGACATCAAGCTACCTGCATCGAGCTGAATCCATCAGGCAGTTCAATAGCTGCACCAAGTGGCAGAAGCGGGGTATCTCTTGCATGCCCCTCGTCTTCAAGGTGGCACCACGGCCAGCTCCTGGAAGAGTTTCTGTGCTCAACGATGGTTCCATTGTGGTTGAGGTTGGAGGCGTTGAGATTGGGCAAGGGCTGTGGACCAAAGTACAGCAAATGACAGCTTTCGCTTTGGGACAGCTGTGGCCTGATGAATGTGAATCCCTTCTTGATAGAGTGCGTGTTCTTCAGGCTGATACGCTGAACTTGATCCAAGGTGGGCTCACCGCCGGCAGCACTTCGTCTGAATCTAGCTGTGCATCAACCCTTGAGGCCTGCAACATGCTGGTCGACAGATTAAAGCCAGTCATGGAGAAGCTCAAGCAGCAATCTGGTGGTGTTGTTTCATGGGACTCTTTGATTTCTCAGGTAAGTTTTTTTTATTCCCCTCGGGTTTTTCTTGATGCTACATAGAGTACAGTATTTATCGTTGGAAATTGGCATCTTTGCATGTGCTAACACTTATTCTTTATATGATTTATTGTTCCCAAATAGGCCTCTAAGGATAATGTAAATTTGTCCTCGAGTGCATACTGGGTACCTGGCCAAGAATCCAGTACCTATCTGAACTATGGAGCCGGTATAAGTGAGGTGAGGTGTAAAACTTTTCTGCTAAATGTCAATCACATGAGCGTAGGTCAAATATGACTGGATGTTCTATATATGGATGATATTGTGACACTTTCCCCTTACTCCATGTACACTTGTTACTAAAAATGCAGGTAGAGATTGATCTTCTTACAGGAGCAATTACTTTACTGCGAAGTGATCTTGTGTATGACTGTGGGAAGAGTTTGAACCCTGCAGTAGACTTGGGCCAGGTCTGCGATATTTTCCACTGTGTTACACACTTTTATCATTCTGTAGTGAACATGGATATTATTTGATAATGCCTTACTTCGAAACAGCGCGGGTACATTACATTACAGCCCTGATCAGAGTTCTTCTACAGTGTAGTACATGATGTCATCATATATTCATATTTTGATCTCTATCATCTATCTTACAGATTGAAGGCTCCTTCATACAAGGAATTGGTTTCTTCATAAACGAAGAACATGAAACAAACGTTGATGGACTGGTCGTGAGCGACAGCACATGGGTCTACAAGATCCCGAGTGTCGACACCATCCCAAAGCAATTCAATGCTGAGGTACTCAACACTGGGTACCATAAGAATCGCGTGCTTTCGTCGAAAGGTACGAGTGTGATTTCCCTAGAGCAATATGGATACAATCTATTTTTTTCAAGCTGAAAATTATCATTAGTTAAAAAGTTGTTTAACTAGTCTGCCTCTGCCAGCCTCTGGGGAACCTGCCGTGGTTCTTGCAGCCTCCGTCCATTGTGCGGTGAGAGAAGCCATCTGGGCAGCGAGGAAGGAGTTTGGAAGCTCAGAGCTCATGTTCCAGCTTGACGTCCCTGCGCCAATGACGCGCGTGAAGGAAATGTGTGGTTTGGACATCGTGGATAAGCACCTGGAAAGCCTATCTGAACATCAGTCTCGAGCTGTGGAGTGATGCAAGATTCCGGTGCCGTCAACCGGAAGAGGCAGTGGTGTGATCGTGTTGTGCAACGTCGAATGGTAAATTGTGCACATGATGTTGGAAATGTTTGTAATTTTTCAGTGTTGTGCTTGCACGCTTTTCGAATAATTCTGGATTGAGATTTGTGTTTGTAATTCCTGACTGAACCTGAAGGCAGGTTTGCTTTTTAAAGTGTAATTAAGATGACCTAAAATGAAAAGATGCTCGACACTAAAGCTATTCGTGACGTCAAAAGAAACAAATATGATTTTTGGGTCATATATTCATCCGAAATCGTAAGCAATCTCTGGAGCCAAAACAGCGCAGCCCAGCCAAAACGGTAATATGCAAACAAATGCTTTTCCAGACTGTCTTATAGAAAGCACTCAACAGATATCTTAGGGCGACGCTAGGCGCTGGCTGGCCGGCCCAATTTTGGCCAATTGGGGCACCCAACCGATTCGATTAGTTTAGTGTGTTGGCTGCCGTTAGATAAAATACCGTAACAATCATTGTTTTCCCACGCCAGGTCTCCGCATACCGCAGGAAAAGAGGATATCAGACTAGGTGCTGCAGCCCGCACACATCAACTGTTGTGTCGCCGGGCATGTGCCTTCGGCTTTCAACATCGTCGACATCACAGCCCTCCGATAGCCCCATTCGCATCACCTCGTCACACCGGTTTATAACACCTCTTGCTGTCGTTGTCGGCAACAAATCTCCTATCTGTCAATCCGTGAGACCGGTCCTAGGCAAGACGGTTGTTGCGTGACAATAAGTTAGCTTATAGTCTCGCGACGCCTGTCTCTCCTAGTCCCGATCTAGGAATATGACAGTTAAAATGGTATCAGAGCGAGCCATGCAAAGCCGGCTAGTGAACTGGTAGATATGTGGTGATGATTACTGTTGCATGGTCTTGCTCATCTATTTATAGGCATGATAAAGAAGAAAATGGGGTTCGATAAGTGTAACTCAAGAAAATCTACAGCCTTGGCGTTCCCAGAGTTTACAGTTGCTTGTACTTTGACATCTAGAACCACACACATGCATATCTGAGTCAATAAATAATTTAATGTCGTGCAAGCATGAGCTGCAAAATATCTTGTACTACAGTCACACCTGGCCACCTACCCGAAGGCTCTACCTACATGTTCTTCTAGTGCACATCTTTCTACACGGTACTACACAATGACCGCTAATGATTGATTTCATTTTAATTAGGCTGCTAATTACTATTCAGTGCATGCTCTTTTTTTGTTTAATTTTCCAATTAAAGCACCTCATTTGGTCTAAATAACACGGGTATTACATCCTCCCCTACTTATAGAAATTCCGTCCTTGAAATTTAATTACCCGTAAACTGGAGATGTGGAAAACATGCATGCAGATCATCTTCTTTTTCCCAGGACGCCTCCTCTTCTATGTGGTTGCTCCATTGAACGTTTACAAATCGGATGGTCCTTTTCCTCATGATTCTATCTTTGATTTCTAGGATTGTTATCTGGAGCTAAACAAGGTAACTATTAAGAACTGATATCCATTACCAAGAATTGATGACTTGTTCGATCAATTACAAGGATCGCGAGTATTTTCAAAGATATATTTGCAGTCGGGATATCACCACCTAAAAATAAAGTATGGAGATATTTCAAAAACACATGTTTGCCGAGTGTAACACTCACATGTTTGCGGAGTATTCTGTCCATGGTACTGAACCAAGGCTTTATTGACCGACTCCCGACGAAAAGCACTCAGCAATGACACTAACATTGCAAGCAGGTGACGTGTGTTGGTGCACTGGTAGGACACACTGTTTCGGTGTCCATGCTGATAAATCTCAATCGGCACTAACCTGCTCACTTTTATTTGTGTGCAACCGGAACACGGCCAAATACAATGTATTTTGAGCAGGCTTCTACTGGCCTACGGCACGAGACGATGCACGAGATCTAGTGCAAAAGTGTGTCGGGTGCCAGCTCTTTGCTAAAAAGAGAAATTTGCCACCCACGGCTCTAAACACAATCCCAATGACCTGGTCGTTTGTGATCTAGAGGCTGGACATAGTCGGACCATTCCGTAAAGTAATAAACGGCAAGAAATACTTGCTTGTTATGGTCGACAGGTTCATCAAGTGGATTGAGGCACGTCCCGTGACCTCGGCAAAATCAAGACATGTGATTAAATTCATCTTGGATGTAACATACCGATATGGTATGCCTCATTGTATCATTACTGACAAGGCTCAAACTTAACGGCCAACAAGGTGAAAACGTGGTGCGCAGAACACAACATTAAGCTTGACTATGCCTCGGTATACCACCCGCAAACAAACGGGCAAGTGGAAAGGGCCGGCAGATTGATCTTAAGTGGTATAAAACCATGGCTGATCCGATCTCGTAAGGAGGCCAATAACAAGTGGGCCGAGGAACTTGGTTCCGTGTTCTGGAGTTTAAGAACAACCCCCAACAGGTCAATAGGCCATACGTCACTCTTTATGATGTAGGCGCTGAAGCCATTTTACCAAGTGGCCTTATACATGATGCACCTCAAGTACGCTTGTACGAGGAGCAATAGGCCGAGCAGAGTCGTCAAGACAATCTCGATGCCTTGGATGATGAGAGGGATGTGGCTAAAGCACGATCCACTTTCTATCAGTAACAACTGCGCACGTATCAGCATCGCAAAGTCCGAACAAAGTCCTTAAATGTCATGACATGGTTTTGCGCCTACATCCTCACAAAACTGGTAGGCACAAAATTTCAGCACCTTGGGATGGACCATTCATTATTGACAAAGTACTCCTCGGAGGAGCTTATTGGATCTGAGATGCCAAGGACAGGCGACTAGAGCCAAACCCATGGAACGTGACTCTCCTACGACAATTTTTTGGATAGCTTAGGTTATCATATATTCCTTTTTATCTTTTTCTATGATTAGGTCTATACATTAGGTTTTATAAACAAATTTTGCCTTTCTATTGCTCCAGTTGATGGATTTTGTTTTTTCTTATTTCCTTGTTTCGAGGTGCCAAGCACAGATGAGGTTAATGACCACATAGTGCTTGTCCTTCCTTACTGGGGTTTGTTAAAGCACCACGGAATTCACAATCCGAGCACTATAAAAGTACTATGCTTTCATTTCACAACGTGCACATAGTGTTCGATAGCCCTTCCACGACTCGTTTTAAGCCATTATATGCATCAATTTCGACTTGAGACTTTTTACTTGCCTGGCTCCTACATGTACCTCTTATGTTTTTGCACATTCAGCTAAGTGTGTAAAGGAAGCATCTCTATAATTGTTACTTTTAAGGTTAACCTAGTCAAGTATCTTCAGTGGGAGAAGCCAAAAGCTAGCAGTCGCAATGTACAGAATACGCCGGCACATGGGAAGTTAAAATTAGCCTTTAAGGTCATGCGCGGTTGGAAGCATGGAAATATTCTCCTCGGACGACGAGGTCTTTGTGAAATTGACAATCATAACAGATAATAGCTTGGTCGTAGGAGCCGATTGGAGGATTTTCTACACCAAAAAACTACTTGTATCCTGATTCGCTTATGTTTAGACTAACAAAATTGGGTTGTCTCACACTAAAAAGGGAATCCCCCTGAAGCGGGGGTGGATCCTAGGTGCACTCCCCGCCAAGGAGGTACTCCTTCCGTTCTTAAATATTTGTCTTTTTAGATATTTCACTATAAACTACATACGGATGTATATAGACATAATTTAGAGCGTACATTCATTCATTTTGTTTCGTATGTAGTTCATAGTTGAATCTCTAGAAAGACAAATATTTAGGAACGGAGGGAGTAGATGTCAATGGCTGGCCAACATAATAAGTATAGGCATACACATGGCGAGAAATTTCCGGATTCGTGTTCGGCACATAAATTACATTGGAGGATTCTCTACACCATGTAGAAGTTCTTTCAAACGACAGCCTTATTCTGACGCTCGAGCAACGGGCATGACCTTCTCGAACGTAACTTCGGGTTTTATCACCTTGTCGTGATCATCCTTTGGCCCTACAAGGGCAATTTCCTTCAGCTCCAACGTGGGAAAGTGCGTCTGAAGCATTTTCCATGATTGCCGAGCACCTTCTTGACACGCAGAGATCTTCCAAGTCCTAATTCGCCGCCGGGCTTCTTGAAGACGTCGGGCAAGTTTAGCTTGATCATCGAGGAGTCTTTCCCGTGATCATAGAGCTTGGAAAACAATCCACATCGACGACCCCGTAAGGACAATGCATTTCCCGAGGACGTTACGTCAGGAATCATATCTACAATAAAGCCACATTAGATGGTAAGATCAAATCATGCAATACTTTGTGCATACGAGTAGTAAAAAGGAAGGTGATAAATAGTAACCAGCTAGCAGCTCGATAGCCTATTTAGTCTCCTGCTCGGATGCGGACAGTTGAGATTTGAGCTATTCTATCTCGAGTGCTTCCTCCTCACTACTAGGAGAAAGCTTATACAAAGAACCTTAGAAGTAGCGCACCTTTAACAAGGGCGCTACTGCTATATTACAGTAGGGCCGGTTCCCTACAGGCGCTACTACTACACAGTTAGCAGTAGCGCGTCCCCACAAACACGCGCTACGGCTATAGGAACCAGACACTAGGTGCCAGGCTTTTTAGAGTAGCAGCGCGGCCCGAGGATGTGTGCTACTGCTATTACCTTAGCAGCAGCGCGTCTTTTACCAAGCGCGCTACGTCTATGCGAACCATCGCTGCGACTAAAGCAGTACTGTGCCAGATGGTGGGCCCCGCTTAGCAGTAGCGGCGTCCTTGGGCGCGCGCTACTGCTACAAAGTTAGCAGTAGCGCGTTTCTCGGACCGGCGCTACTGCTAACGCACAGCAGCCACCTTTCCCTCCCTTTCCCCCTCCCTTCTCCTCTCTCCCTTCACTTTTCCCT
>CBMN010035614.1:0-14618 GCA_000582825.1 Hordeum pubiflorum | reverse complement strand
ATCCACCTCCGCACACAGTTCGTGCGACGGAGCTTGAACTATACCGTNNNNGATTCATGCATCGCACACAGTTTCTCAAAGGGTCTTTGATTGATGTGTCGTCTNTGGACCATTCTGTAGTAGTGTTGCACTTTGTATGAAACTTACAAAATAAGAGAGAAAAGATATTAGGATTGCATCATAAAGTGAAGCAATGACTCAAAACATAATAGATATCAATAGGCAACCATGATGCAAAATGCACATATCATGCCCGTGGTGAAGAAAAGTCATAGAACAAAAAAAAACAAGTTTGTTTCAGTTGGTTCTCTGAAATCTGGAAGACTGTCATGGACTTGAAGCTTAAAGAGCCAAGTGCATGAAGTTAAAAAACAGTTACTTCTAATTCAGTCGGTTCATCGGAATCCGGTTGATTGCCATGGTCCCGGTGCCCAGAAAGTCAAGTCCATGAAGTTCAAAGATTCTCTGTTACCCTAGAGACTCCAATCAACTACCAACAGTTAATCGGAGCCTCGCAGGCTACACCCAGTGGATGCACTGTTCGTGCCCCCGCTGGAAGAAAAAAATGCAAACCAATTCCGTTGGTTTTCTGGAATCCGGCTGACTACCATGGTCACGACACTCAGAGAGCCAAGTCCATGAACTTCAAAGATTTTCCTACTCTAGTTCAGTCGGTCTTTGGAATTCGGCTGATGGCCATGGGCTGGACTTCAGTTAGCCAAGTCCGCAAAGTTAAATTTTTTCCTACTTCTACTCTAGAGACTCCGATCAACTGCTAACAGTTAATCGGAGCTTTAGGGGCTACACTCAGTGGGTGCACTCTTCATGCTCCCACCGTAAGACAAAAATCATTTTCTTTTGTCACAACCAGTCGGTTCCTATAATCGGATTGAAGAAAATGCATGCCATTTACTCTGGCACTTATGCGGATATCACCGCAAAGAAGGCCGACATCCTTGTACAATTATCCTGCCTACTCGACGAGCTTTTGCTAGCGCATCCCCATCAACTGAGCCCGCATCATCACCTCCTTGCTAGCAGAGACCTCCTGCATTGGTGTCCCGACTAAGCAGCAGGAAGCTGCTGGTTTTGGTGGAGATTGTTGTGACATCCCAACTTAATAGGAATGATAGATTACTCATATAGAACAAGGTGCACCTTCTTTTTCAGGAGCCCAACATAAAGAAACCTCAAAGTTAAGCGTGCATGGCTTGGAGTGATTTGAGGATGGGTGACCGAGTGGAAAGTTGATCTCGGATGCGCACAAGTGAGGACAAAGTGAGCAAAAAACACTAGTGTTGGAAAGTGGGCCTAGTCTAGATCCCATGTGGTAGCCAGGCGCAATGACCAGAAACCGATGGGTGGACCGCTGGGTTTGACCTGGGCGTTACAATTTTATCTTCCCGACTGACGGTATTACCAAGTCAATCGGATAAGCAGTTGCGGTGGTTTGTTCATGCCCGCTTGGCACCAACTCTTGGCTAGCTAGGGCAATATTGGGGGAAATAACATCAGCTTCCTGGTGGACTTCCATGGCGGTAGGAGACTGTTTGGACTCAGTGGGGTCAACATCATCGTCATGAGCTTCATTTCTTGGGCTTGGTTCAATCGGTCCAGCCTGAACAACTTATTTAGCCGCAACAGGGATTTCTTTCTCCTCGGTTGCGACAATAGTGTTTTTTTCCTGCAACACACTGGATTTCCTTTTTAGAAGAAGAAGCAATATGCATCCGGTTGACATCGCATCCGACTCAAGTGCCTTGTCAGGTTTCTCTTTCACACACCATGTTAAGTGGCTGGCGTAGCTAAAAGCCGAGGCAACTCTGTGGAGTCAAGAAAGGAAAGTTAGAAATTTATTCAACACTCAAAAATAAAAATACCCAATCAATTTCACTTACTACTGGGCAACATGCATGTGTTTCTTCAAGTGAGGTATTACAGTAGTTTCTTCGGCTTGGCAGCGGGGTCCTGGGCAGGGGACTTTTGCTTCGAAGGAGTTGAAGGCCACCGATGGAAGAAATAGTGATAGCAACACTTACAAGGAATGCTGTGATAAGTTGGGTATTTTTCGGACTCTCTTGAAGCTCGATCGCACACTCTTTGTCAGCCGGATCGTGTCGGGCCTTGCGTCGATTTTCCATGTCAACTTTGGCTGAGAGTGAGGGCGTCGACTAAGCTTCGTCATTGTCGGAGACTGGTTCTCCTTCTTCGTATTGGTTTCGGGATCCTTGCCGAGTACCACTTTTGGATGCAAATTGTGAAGAAGAAAAATGTCTTGCGTCTGTTGTTGGAGCAGTAGTGCTTTATTATAGGGCTGCTGTTGGAGATGAATATTGTTTGATGTCCAAAAAACAATTTTCCATGTCAACTTTGGCTGAGAGTGAGGGCGTCGACTAAGCTTCGTCATTGTCGGAGCCCAGTTCTCCTTCTTCGTATTGGTTTCGGGATTCTTGCCCGGTACCACTTTTGGATGCAAATTATGAAGAAGAAAAATGTCTTACGTCTGTTGTTGGAGCAGTGGTGCTATATTATAGGGCTGCGGTTGGAGATGAATATTGTTTGATGTCGAAAAAACAATTTTTCCGTGTCGTAAATTATATTTCAAACACTTTTTTTTATGTATTATTATATAGGGCTGCCATTGTAGATGGTCTGAGGAAAGGGAAGGGGAGGTCGCAGCAGCAGTAAAAAAAGTGGTGCCGGATTTTTGTCAGTCTCCTCCTCTCTTCCTTCCTCACGCTGTCTGTACCCAACATTACAATACAGGCACACCCTTCCCCGTCTCTTCTTTTCGCCTCGCTTGTAGCACCAGCAGTTTCTTTTTCGCATCCCCCTCTACCACCGAGCCCTCCTGAATTCCGACCTGAATCCAGCCCCCACACGGCGTACGCGTCGGCGTCGCTTTTTCCAGGTACTGCTCGGGAATCGGAGCCATGTTTTTCCGCGGCTTTGACCGCGTTATTTCCCCCAAAATTTGAACTTTCTTGGTGCTTGCTTCTTTTGGGGGTGTGGAAGAGCTCGAATCTTTCTGATCAGTATGTTGGATTGGGAATTAATTGCAAGTGCAGCTTTTTTTTTCAGTATTTTTTTTTCTGTTCTGAGGATGTTGGTTGGCATGGATGCAGGAATAGTTGGTTTCTTGACCGAAACCCTGGCGGTGGAAGATGGATGCCAACAAGGACAAAGGGAATGACAAGGTGCATTTGAGGGATTGGTCGTCCCAGGAGGCTCTGCGCACATACAAGAGACGCCGTCAGCCTGAGCCTGAGCCTGAGCCTGAGCCTGAGCCTGAGCCCAAGCCCGTGGATGTGCCGGAGCAGCAGGTGCAATCTTCAACTGAAATCTGTGTATTACATGGTGCTGAGTTAGAAAGAGACTTCAGTTGCAATGTGGCACAGTTAGGGGTTTACACTAGCCAAGGATTTTATTTTGGCCTGTTTAGAATGGATTAGTGGCATCAACTTGGTAGTTGCATGACTTCGGGAGGGCATCAGTAATAGGGTGCATATCGCCAACGCCTTATGAATTTTCCAGGATTACCACTTGACTTCGGTAATCAAACGGGTGAAGAATTGATGAGTAAGTATAAGAGCTTGTTTTTCAGTGGTCTATTATATGCTTTTGGTCTCCATGTCTGCAAATTTCTGGTTACAAAGTATCTTATGCTCGCCAAGCAATTTGCTGGGGGCAACATTTAGCTTTTGCCTTTTGCAATCTTGAAATTCTTTGCTAATGGTAAAAGAGTGTCACATTTGATTTTGCCGTGTCAAAAGCTTGAGCGGTTATTTCTCGGTAAAAAAAACATTGAGTAGTATCTTTGCCAATCTGTTTTGTCGGTCAAACAGAGTAACATGGAGGAATTTTTCCTTTCTCCAGTTAGTATTGAAACCTGTGAAAATGAAATAACAGGACATGCCTGGCGTATCTTGTCAGATACCCTATGTTATATGGATACATGCTAGATACATGTCCACCAAGTATCGGGAGAGTTAACATTAAACTAAATACAAATCACCAGCGTCAAGCCACCATTGCGTATTATAGCATTTATAAAAATGTAAGTAACCCCCCTGTCCAATTTGTCACATATCCATGTTGGTGTTGCATAGATTAAAACCATACCTTTTACTTTGCCACCTTTTAGTTTTGTTTCTATCTTTTTCTTCCGTAAGTGACATTCTTGCTGACCTATTAAACTCTATTTTAGGGCCTTCATTTATTATGACTTGAATGAGCTACTTATATTTGCATATATAATGCAAAGTTGATCTTACTACTTCTGTATCATTGTTCAAAAGATCATATTTTTTTGCAGGTTACTGACACTTTCTGGAAAAGTAGGGATATTGGATGGAAGCACGGGATAATGATTGATGAAAACAGACAACACTGGAAGTGTATGTATTGTCACCTGACTAGGTATGGTGGTGGTGTGTCTAGACTGAAACGGCATCTTGCTGGTGATTTGGATGTCAAAATGTGCCCAAAGGTTCCAGCAGAAGTTGCTGAAAATATTAGGGAACATTTGCAGAAGAAAAGAGAGAGACGAAAGAAGCGAGCTGCACAGAATGGTGTCAACAGTGTGACCAGGAGCTTTGCTGATGATACCAAAGCTGAGAAGGATCCTTTACCTGTTGATTTAGAGGTGCCAACTCGAATAGACACTTACATTCTTGAAGAAGGCACTAACCTGACGAATGCGGATCATCAGGAGCCTACCATTTTTAGGGTATACAAAGGGAGAAGTGTACTTTCCCCTTAAATTATTTTCTGTTCAGAGTGACATCTACTGTTCGTTTAGCTAATTTAGCATAAAGGGGTAGTAGAATGGTTCTGTTCATGATGAACAGATGTTTCATCTGGAGCTATAAAGAATCACATTATTGGATAGTTGATTCGCTGGGTCACTTACTTTAGGTTCATGCACCTGTGGACTTGGAATGGGTATGTTATAACATGTTGAATCGAGGGAGAGAGGTACCTACAGACTGGGGTCGAGCAGCTGTCTGGTGGCTCGCGCGAGGTGTTTCTCTTCTGTGGCGGCTTGCACGTAACAGAGGAAGAGGGGCTCCTCTTCTAGGTCAGCTCCTCTTCTAGGTCAGCTCCTCTCATGGGGCTTGGGCCCAAGAGACAGATCTAGATGAGCTAGGGCCCATACCGGTTCAACATAACACCTAACTGATTTCAACTCAAACCCGCAGTGGTACCTCAGAAAATATAGAATTAACCAAAGGCAATTAAACTTAATAAGGCACCATAAAGCCATCCGTAAAAACAAAAATGTCAAAATATCACTGCGAGATTGTGAAATTTGTGGATTTCGTATCCTTGAAGACTAGCGCTCACTGCTGAGTGTGTTTTGAAATAAAAAATCACCCATGCACTGTCAAAACAGACAAGTTTGTGGAATATGTTCATGTTGGGCAAGAACATTCTTCCTCTTTCATCTTTTTAGAACAGTGCATAGACTGTCACATGTTTGTACATTGTTTTGCTTGTGCACATACTATAGCATCTCTTTACATCTATGATATTCCCAAGCTCATTTGAAATGCACAAACCAAAATAAGTACAAACCCAACCATGAGCCCAAAATCCTTGTCCTGATTATTTCTGATTTACATCTCATCAATTTTTGTGTGCATCTGCTGAGCACTACCAGTAACCTTGTACTGATCCATGTTTTACATTGTTTTGCAGCCTCCCTTGTTGCTACGAGGGGTAAGGGATATTGGGTGGGAGCATGCGGTGGATCTTGATGGAAATAAAAAACGGTGGCAGTGCAAGTGGTGTGATTTGTGTCGAAGTGGTGGGGTAACTACATTGAAGGCTCATCTTACTGACAGCAGCTGCCCGAAAATTCCAATGGAAATGTCAAAGCAAGTGTTGCACTTCGTTGAAGAGAAAAGAGCAGCACGACAACTTTTTAATAGGGACCCATGGCCCCCTTACAAGAAAATTGATGGGGCTAGTCTTTTTTGCTCAGAAGGGAAAGGGGGGACTGTATCATGTAAGAATGGTCAGCAACTTTCAAATAATGGTATGCATATGCAAACATCAGGGAATTGCACTATTGATGAGGTATACGAACCCAATAACTTAATTCCTGCTGATTCATTTAATTTATGTTGCACCTTACTCCCTCCGTTTTCAAATCGTTATGACTATGAATGTCGGGTGTACTTTTCAAACTTTGGTCATTAATAAGTCTTCTCACCTTGAATGCCATCATCATATTTGTTAGAAATTACATCCATAATTATATGTTTATAATTTTGCTTATATATAATTAGAAAAACTAGTGGACAAAGTTGTGTATTGGAGAATGTAGACTGTCTTTGTGTGTGAACTCGGAAACAAGTAAAGAGGATGGAGACAGTAAAAGCTTATCAAGTTATGCAACTGGCACTTTGCGCAGTGATCTTTTCATGAAAAGGAAATAAAAGAAAAGGGAACATAACAAGACACGGTCTACAAATTGGTTTATTTTGATAAATGACATTAAGTAGTAAGATTCCTTTGCAAATCAATGTCATTGCATGTTTACCCAAGTAGTCAAGTATCTTGAGTCAGTGCGGGTCGCCCTAAGTCAAAGTCCAAGACCCATGAGTGTGAATTACTTCTGAGGGCATTGACGGTGTTATGGCCCAGGGGCGCCTCGCGCCACCGGAAGCCGGCCAAGGCCCCCCAAGGTTGATACATGCCTTGGGCCATCATCCCGGGCCGTGGGCCCTTTAGAAGGAAGGACCCTGAGTACTTGGAGCGCAAGACGAAGCCGGGTCCCAGGAGGATTCCTCCACCTCCTTAGATCGGCTAGGATTCTTGTAACCCTAGGCCCCAGGCATCCTTTATAAGTCAGGGCAGGGCTAGTCATTAGGGCATCCAATCTTATACCTACCACCACCTTCACCATTGTACCCTGTACACCCATATACATCAATCTAACACGAGCAGGAGTAGGGGCTTTACCTTCACCGTGAGGGTCTGAACCTAGGTAATCCGGTCTCCTGTTTCCCCTCTGCTCTTTCCGGCTAGTCACAACACTCCATGGAGGGGTCTGCCGGATTCTACTCTGTCAGGCACCTATAAGTTAGCATGTTGCAATTTAAAATTTGGCATGTTGACTATCTAACCACTCACTATGTCTTTCAGTGTTAACCTTCGACTCGTGTGAACTTTGCATCTTTTTTTCTTTTTTCGAGAAAACGCAAAGACTTTGCGTTTCATTGAATTGAAAAGGTAG
Source organism: Hordeum pubiflorum (assembly GCA_000582825.1). Classification (NCBI taxonomy): domain Eukaryota; kingdom Viridiplantae; phylum Streptophyta; class Magnoliopsida; order Poales; family Poaceae; genus Hordeum; species Hordeum pubiflorum. The sequence continues at coordinate 7,375 of CBMN010035614.1, read as the reverse complement.
AGTTTGGTTACATCCCTCCTACAAGGGCAAGTTCAGGAAAGAAAAAGCAAAAACTTAATGCACATCCCACGTGGTTGGCAGGATGACCCTGAGGCCACGGGCACCAGCACGTGCCCATTGCTCGGCCTCATCCTTGATCTTCGAGACCAGGACATGGACGAGAGGTTGGGCACCGTTGAATATGCACTCATTGCGCTGCTTCCAGATCATCCACGACTTGAGGAGGGCAATGGGGGCAAGGCCTTTGCGCATCGGCGCGGGCGTGTTTTGCTTGGCGTGGAGCCACCAGTCCATGAGGGTATCTTCTTGGCTTGGGCCTGCACTTGTCATTCTGAGCCAAGCAAGAATCTCATGCCAAGTCTGTCTGGCGCAGGGCCGGGCTGGCAAAATCTGGGGCCCTGTGCGAAACTAAAAAATGGGGCCCTATCTCATTAAAGAAATAAGCGAATGAGCAATTATACGAACCAGACAAATGTTTCCCATGATGACTCAAATCTGTATTATTAAAACACAAGATAAAAAAGATGAATAAAATATAATTGAAGTTATAAAGTAGCATAGATAAATTGGAGATCATGCGTCAATGTTTCGATATTAGACAAACTGTCTAACTCACCTAATTTTGGGTCATGTCTGGTTGAACTGCTACACTATGAATCGAGGAGGTAAAACGCGATCTCTAACGAAGTAGCGATCCCTGCCAAAAGTTAATTAGGAAATTCGGAATTAGGAGTAGAAACTGAAGTTAATCAGAAAGGAGGACTCGCTAAGCACCCGGAGGATAGAGTCGGTCACAGATCGATCCGACGAGGCGACGACTCTGAANNTTGGGAGAGGAAGCTACGAAGGCAACAGAGGCAGCGGCCTGAATCCGATCGATCTGATGAGGCGAAGTCGACGAGACGATCATGTTTCCTATAGCGAAGTCGACGCGACTGCTGTTGCGGTCTCCAGACCGAGAGATGAGATGATCCCGATGGACTTTTGTAGCAATCCCTTTTTTTAGACCGATGGTAGCGTTTCCATATTATCGATCGAGTGGTTTTTTCTTTTTGAGAAATATCGATCGAGCACCAGCGNNNNTGCGCTCGATGGCCTCAACTCAGGCCCAGCTCCAGCGTGTAGGAATTTTTAAAAGGAAATACTACAAGGTCTATATACAAAATTTGGGCCCCCCCAAAATTGTGGGCCCTGTGCGGGCCGCACATTTTGTACCACTACTGGCCCGGCCCTGGTCTGGCGAAGGGGCACTCCAGGAGCAAGTGGCGCATCGTCTCGGGGCCTGATCACACAATGGGCATCGGGTCTGGTGCTGAAGACCCCGCTAGCGAGGCGATCAGCAGTCCAGCACCTGTCCATGTTAGCCAACCAGTGGAAAAATTCCATACGTGGCGGCGCCCAGCTCTTCCATATGAGCTTCCAAGAGAAGCAATGTGTGGATCCCTGGAATCTTGCAAGGTAGCACGAGCGGGCTGTGTAGGTGCCGGAGGCCGTCCACTTCCACACAAGCTGGTTAGGGGCATCCGAGAGTGAGAAGTGTTCGATCGCCTGCCAGACCTGTATGTATTGGCCAATTTCATTGATGCCCACGATCCCATGGATGTCTCGCGCCCAGCTGTGGCCCTATATGTCTTCTGCGACTGTCTGAATCTTGCGGCAGCGCTTGGGGATGCAGCTGTTTAGCGCAGGGGCGATCTCTGAGATTGATTGCCCATTGATCCAGCGGTCCTCTCAGAAAAACGCTGTTGAGCCGTTTCCAACGGCCATAGTGGTGGAGGCGAAGAAGAGAGCCTTTCCCTTGGCAGAGAACTGCAAGTCCAGGCCACGCCAAGCACGCTCATGATCGGTGCGCGAGAACCATAGCCATCGGAGTCGCAGCGTGAGGCCAGCTCGCTCGAGGTTCTGGACTCCAAGGCCACCGTGCGAGATGGGGCGGCAAACGCGGCGCCAGTTGACATGGCAGTGGCCACCGTTGGCAGCTGTGCGCCCAGCCCATAGGAAGAAACGCTGGATCTTCTCGAGTTGTCGGAGGGTCTTTTTTGGCGGCGCGAAGGCGAGGAGTTGGTGCACTGGAATGGCACTTAGGACAGACTTTACCAGTGCGAGGCGCCCAGGCTTGTTCATCAGGCCAGCTTTCCAAGCGGGAAGATGTCCGGCAACCCCATCGACAAGTGGCTGTAGCTGGGCAGCAGTAGATCGCCGTATTGTGAGGGGGATCCCAAGATAGGTGATTGGCAGCTCCACAATAGGGCAACCGAGGTGCGCGAGCACTTCCGTCGCGTCGTCCGTGTCGCAATGCAGTAGCAAGGTGGAGCTCTTGGTGTAATTAACTCGTAGGCCGGAGGCACGGCCAAAGAGCTCCAATATCGCCCACACGGCCATGATGTCACTGGGCTTGCAGTGGCAGAAGAGAACCATGTCGTGAACTTTGCATCTGAAAGTTGTAAAATTGACAAGCAGAAAAAAGAGTGCCAAAACAATAAAATCTACTTTAAAAAAACATGCACACAAAGTTCACACAGGTTCTATTTAGAACACAAAAGTGGGTTTACACCAGATACGCCATCTTTTTTTGTTTTTCATAACTCACCTTAGTTCTTTCGAGAAACTATTATAGTATTTGAACTTACCGACCTATTTTGGTTTGTTTTCTTTGAGAAGTTGGCAGCTCGAAGCAACCAGTGTGGTACAGAACATAGTGGCCAACCAGTTGAGGATTATGAACAGTCAAAGAAAGGCAGTGATTGGGCAGAGGAGCAATTGCCAATCGAGAATAGCAAGCACCATGTACTAAACAATGAGCACCACATTGTTGACAAGAACAATGGGAATCCACAAAACAGAGAGGTAGTTATCCTTCAAAAAACTGACACAATAATAGGGGTTTTGAAGTTTGTTGGAATTTGTGTCGAATAGTGTATAGGGCTACATTTGGACTTGGTATTAGTGGAGGGTTTTGTGTCGGAGTTGAACACTTATAACCTGTGCTTAATATATAAAGGCACCGGGTAGCCTATGTTGATTTAGTACACATGGAGGAGAACCCAAGTAAGGGCTGACAGAGTGTAGGCATCACCGAGATCCGTCATCAAACATCGCCTCGCCATACTTTCTGCAATGATTTAATCGCTAAAATCCTAACAGACTTTTTGGTGATACTGCTTATAGATTTCTTATAATGAGTAAGACGTTAATAGACTTCTAAATTTCATGCAGAAGTTGAACTTAGAGTGTGATAATTCAATACAAGGTGGCGTAACTACATTGAAGGTTCATCTTACTGGTAAGAGCTGCCTGAAAATTCCAATTGCAATGTCAAAGAAAGTATTGAACTTCGTCGAAGAGAAAAGAGCAGCGCTCCATCTTTTGAATAGTGAAAAAATTGATTGTGTTAAGTTTTTTTTTTCTTAGGATCAGAAGAGGAAGGGACTGTACCATGTAAGAATGATCAGCAACCTTCAAATAATGGTATGCATATGCAAACATCGGAGAAATGCGCTATTGATGAGGTATACAAAGTTAACCTAATATCATTTACCATGTAAGATTGATCAGCAACCTTCAAATAATGGTATTTGGAAGTTAAACATTATTGCTGATCCATTTACTTTTTGTTACTCCTTACTTCCTCGTTTTCAAATATCATTTCTACTGTCTGAAGCCATTGTTATTGAAATTTTGGTCACTGATAAGATTCTCACTCAGGAATGGCATCGTTAGATTTGTTATCAAAGTTATTTCCATCATATATGTTTATATTTTTACTAACATATAATAGAAAACACTATTGGACAAAGTTGTGTATTGGAGAATGGGGACTGCCTTGATGTAAAATAGGATGGAGACAATACAAACTTGCTATCAAGCCATTGGTACTTTGTGCAGTTTCATGAAAAGAAAAGAAGAGGAAACAAAAAGACACGGTACAAAAATCAATTTATTCTATAAAGAACATTAAGTGGTAAGATTTTATAGCGCGATTCCTGTGTAAATCAAAAGGGAAAAAATAGCGCGCTATACAAAATAGCGTCGCCCTTTAAATTACGCTATTAGCGAGACATTGTACACAGATTTATTTGGCGAGACAATTCTCTACACGCTATATCGTGCTCTTAGCGGCGCTATAGCGCGCTATTTTTTTCCAGTGAAATCAATGCTATCCAAGATCACCGATTATGACATGTTTACTCAAATAGTCAAGTATCTTGAGTCAGTGGGGATTGTCCCATTAACTTGTGTGAACTTTGAATCTGAAAGTTGTGAAATTGATGATCTGCAAAAGAAAGTGCCAAAGCAGCAAAAACTGCTATTACGTGATATTTGTTTTTCCTGGTTTTTTCTTAAACCTGGATAAGAAGCTTACACCGGATACATCATCTTTTTTTTTTGTCTTTGTAACCTATCTTAGCTCTTCCAAGTAACTATTATAGCATCTGAACTTACCCACATATTTTTTTTTCTCTTAGAAGTTGGCAGCTCGAAGCAACCAGTGTGGTAAACATCATTGTGGACAACCAGTTGAGAATTTTGAACAGTCAAAGATATGTAGTGATTGGCCCGAGGAGCAATTGCCAATGGAGCATGAAAAGCATCATGTACTAAATAATGAGCACCAGACTGTGGACAAGAACACTGAGAATTCACAAAACAAACAGGTAATTCTCCTTCCAAACCTGGTGTAAGAAATAATATTTAGTGTTCAGTCTATCCTGGAGAAAAGGGTTGGTTGTGTTTGTGCCATTGAGTTATTGGTTGGTTTTGAACTTTGACCTCCCTAGTTTTAAAGTTTGTTGGAATTTGTGTCGAATATTTCTGTAGTGCTACATTTGGGCTTGGTATTTGTGGAGAGTTTGGTTTTGGATTCGAACACTTTAACGTGGACCTAATATATAAAGGCACTGGGCAGCCAAATTACACTAGGCAGAGGCATAGACAAGGGATCACGAGAAGGACAGTCTAGACACCATTGGCAGGGATGTCTAGGCATCTAGAATGGCTTTGGTGGGTGGTCAGAGATGTTATCAAAGACTTGTCGGTTTGTTGCCGGTTGTATTATGTCTATATAGTACACTGGGAGGAGCACCCGAGCAAGGCTTCCTGGAGAGGCAGGCATCGCAGAACTTCGTCATCAAACATCGTCTCCCCATCTACTCTCGGCAATGGTTCTATCGCTAAAATCCCAGCAGCCTGTCAAGTGCTATGATTGGTACAGGTCCTAAGACCCGTATATGTGACAATGCTTGGGGCACAGCTCCGAGGATTGTCCGTCCATGGTGCCGGGGATGAAAGGGGGAGAAGGTTGGGGACAGGGATTATATCTTTACTAGTTTATTCTCATTCATTGGATAGTCCATACAGGTACATGGTGTCCCTTCTATACGGAAGACTCAACTTGATACCCAAGAATAGAATCTCGACCTTCCTTAAAAACCATATATTTATCTTCCCAACTAAACTGATCTCTTTCCTAACTAAATAGATTGCATTACTAAGTAACGTACTATAATTATATCTAATGGGCAAGGGGATGTGATCCATGCCTCTGACACTTTACTGATAGTTCTTATATATTTCTTATAATGAGTAAGACTTTCATAGACTTCTGAATTTGTTGCAGAAGTTGAAATTAGAGTGTAATAACTCAATACAGGGTGGCGCAACTACAATGAAGGATCATCTTACTGGTAGCAGCTGCCCAAAAATTCCAGTGGAAATGCCAAAGAAAGTATTGAACATCGTTGAGGAGGAAAGAGCATCACACCATCTTTTGAATAGTGAAAAAATTGATTGGTGTAGTGTTTCTCGCTTAGAAACAGAACAGGAAGGGACTGTACCATGTAATAATGATCAAGAACCTTCAAATGCCATGCATATGCAAACATCAGAGAAGTGTGCTGTTGATGAGGTATACAAACCTAATACCGTAATTCTCGCTGACCCATTTATTGCTCGTTACTCCTTACTCCCTCGTTTTCAAATATCATCTTGAATGCCTGCACCTATTGTTTTTCAAACTTCATGATTCCCCACTTGGAAATGACATCATTAGATTTGTTATCAGAATTATTTCCATAATACATCTTTATAATTTTGTGAAAATATGATTAGAAAATACTAGTGAACGAAGTTGTGTACAATGGAGGCTACCTTGATGTAATATAGGATGGAGACAATATATGCATATTCAAGCTATCATGCCATTTGTACTTTTTGCATTAAGGTTTTCATGAAAGAAAAAGAGAAGGAAAAATGACTCGGCCGATAAATTCATTTATTCAGCAAATAAACACTAACGGTAAGATCTTGTAGCATGATTGCTGTGTAAATAAATGCTGTCCAAGATCAGTGATTATCACATGTCTACTCAACTAGTCCAGTATCTTGGTTCAGTGAGGGTTGTCCCGTTAGCTTGTGTGAACTTTGAGTCTAAAAGTTGTGAAATTGACAATCGGAAAAAGAATAGTGCCAAAACAGCGAGAACTACTGTTTGTTAGATGATATACTTGTTTTTCATGGGGTTTTCTTAAACCTTAACATGAAGTTCACACGAAGTTTACACATATGCATAATCTTTTCTTCCTCTTTGTGACCCATCTTTATTCTTTCAAGAAGTATTACATTTTTCCTCAGAAAAAAGTAAGTATTACATTTGAACTTACCCACCGTTTTTGGTTGTTTCTTTTGAGAAGTTGGCAGCTCGAAGCAACCAATGCAGTAAAAAACATAGTGACCAACCAGTTGAGAATTATGAACAGCCAAAGAAAAGCAATGATCAGCGAGAGGAGCAGTTGCCAGTGGATCCTGGAAAGCAGCATGTACTAAACAATGAGCATCAGACCGTGGACAAAAACACTGATGTTTCACGAAATAAAGAGGTAGTTCTCCTTCGAAAGCCCATGCAAACAAATTATGTACCATCCAATCTGTCCTGAAGTAAGGGGTTAATTGTGTTTGTGCTATACTGCTATTGAGTTATTGGTTAGTTTTGACCTCATTACTGTTGAACTTTGGTGAAACTACATAGATGTCTTATAGTGAGTAACACTTCCATAGGCTTCTGAATTTCTTGCAGAAGTTGAAAGTAGTGTCATACTTCGATTCAAGGTTTTTCATTAGTATTAAAGACTTTTTTCTGAGATCTGAATTATGTGTTATGCCTTCAGAGAAAAATTATTAGAAGACTGAAAGCCCTTTCCTTATTCTGAATTTAGCATGGACTGTTGGAAGAGTAGGAATTTTGTCTCCTGGGCAGCTCACGCTGTCCCTTTCAATTTGGGCATGAAAGAATTTTCCGTAAGTCTGACAAAATTAATGATGTACACATGATGTAATGCCAATCTGAAATTTTGGTATGCAAAATCTTCCATGCTACTGG
>CBMN010035608.1:0-15045 GCA_000582825.1 Hordeum pubiflorum | reverse complement strand
TTGGATTTAAATAGGTGATCCTAACAAGTGTTGATGATGAATGGGACTACATGGTTCAGAGTAGGTTGGATTTAGTCTGATGATCTCGAACATAATACCATGTTTTTCGGTGGGATATAAACAAGGAATATTGGATTGATGTCAGAGTTGCTTTAAGGATCCGTATGAGCTTGATCTTGGAGTTTACTTGATCATGATAATGGAAATCGGTGGATATACTGTGATAAGATAGTCATTTCAATGATTTGGAGATTATAGGAACTTTATGAGATTATGTGGAACACCATAGATATTGCATTTATAAGAAGTAGCGGATCATGTAATGATTGATGGATTGGTAAACCACTGGATTGGATTCGTAGGAAGGAAACAAGATATTGGATTGGTATATTACGTGTTTTTTAGCTGAGCGCGGAGGTGTGGATGGGGTGAGGAGGAGGAGTTTGGAGATGACGAGAGGTAGCTGAGCGCGGAGACCACGACTTGGGCATGGCGTAGATGGGGTGAGGAGGAGGAGTTTGGAGATGACGAGAAGCAGCTGAGCGTGGAGGTGTGGATGTGGACACGGATTAAATAGGTTTAGCTGGACCAGGCGAAAGGATAGTCAGCACGCTTCAATGCAACATGCGGTAGGAGTTGGTTTCTCGGGACGACTCATCTCCATTGAAGTTGCGTTGCTCATCTAGTCGCATCGGTTAGTGCCGACCGCTGTGTCTCTGGGAAGGCATGAATGCGGCACGGGAAACGGCCGAAACGGCGCACCCATTGTAGGTAAACCTCATCATTCAAAGCCTGAAGCAAAAGCCCCAAGCCCAGGCCCGGCCCGGCCCAAAACACATGACCAACTCCATTTTTCAATTAAAATAATAATATTTAGGGCATTAAAATAATAAATATACCTACATATAGAATAAAATATACACCACTTCGGGCTTTTTGGGCTTTCGTTCTGGGCTTTGGGCCAGAAAATGGAGCCCGAGCCTGGCCCGTATGCCGGGTTTCCGGGCTCGGGCCTCGCGGTCGGGCTGTCCATGCACAGGTCTAATCTGAGGTGTCAGACACATTCATGGCAATGGTTCGGAGACCCCTTTCCGGTTTGCTTTTGATTTGCGGGAAAACAGAGTGCCGGCCTGACCTGTGGATGGACAGGGTACCATATTGCATTACAAAACACGTACGGATAACCTGGTGATGATGGATACCGACGGCTTAATTAGAGCATCTACAACCGGACCCATCAAACCCGTCTCAAACAGCCGGGCAGGCCGCCCGGTCACAAAAGTGGGACCCAGACGAGCCTCTCAATCCAGCCTCAAATGCCCGGGCTGACCGGCACCCCCCATATCCAGCCCAAATATGAGGCGGATATGGGAGAGCCCGGGCGTGCCCGAGCACGCCCGGCACGTCAGCCTGACGACATGGCCCCACGCGGACTCGTCGGAAAACCCGACGGTCTGACGGGCGCCTCGACCGTCGCCACGGTGTGAACGTCGTGTGGCGCCGCTCCAACTCCCCGCCCGAGGCCATAGCCGGCTATTTAAGATGGTCGGCGTCCCCCAGCCCTAGCACATCCACCTCCTCCCTCTGTCCGCCGCCACCCGAGCCCGTCCGCCTCCTCTCCCCCACTTTCAGGTGTCAGTATGGTCCGCCATAGGATCACCACCTACGCTCAACGCCGGAGCGGCGCCTGCAGATCTAGGCGGAGGTCCAGGCTCGCCGCGCCGCTCACATCGCTGCGGGTCTCACTCCGGACTCGCCGGAAACGGAGGAGGAGGAGCAGCCGGAGGCCATGGAGGAGGACGAGCCGGAGGAGGAGCTCCCTAAAGTCGTCTGCAAGGGTGTTTGTTGGACCGTAGATGTAGAGACCATGTTTATTCTAGACCAGCGGTAAAGAAATGCAAGGTTATCAAACTTTGGCCGGCAATTATTATTTGCTAATGGTAGAAAAAGCAAGCTATAAATCAAATCAAGCAATGGATGCGGGCGTCCGGTCGGTGGTATAATTTACATCGAGACATGCAGACTTCACGTCCGGTGTGTGCGTACGTACGTACAGGGTGAGGTGTGGCGAGGCGGAGTGCAGACGCGTTCCACGCATGCGTGCTTTCTTAGGAGTAGTTGCTACGTTGGACCCTCCCCCAACGACTCCACCGTACTCGGCTCCGGGGTCGGCATCACGCCTTCGGAGCTGTTCAAACCGTGCATGAACGGCATTGGCTCTCCGCGAGTCAGCGTGCGTGGTGCATTGTTTTTCTCTGTGTGTGGCGGCGTACTTAAATAGTTAAAACTAAATCAATCACTACGCAGACTGATACGCCTAAGTACAAAAGGACGGACCATCGGGTTAGGAAGAAAATGGAATGTGAGGATCGATTCCCTCATCCGTCGAGTATTTTGAAATTGACGAACGGAACCCGCAAAGAAGAAAATGACGAACGGAGAGACGTTTGACCTTGCACAAACAATTGGCCGAAATATTCTCAACATATTGTATGGTTGAAACTATTGCCGAGTGGATATTATATTTCTGCTATTAACTACGAAAATTGCTTTTGGAGGCCGAGCTTCATGTAGGCCCCCAAAAGCCAAATTCAAATTTTGTGAAAATTCGTATTTCAAGACTTCAAAAAATTCTGAAAAACAATACATAGATAGATGAAGGTATAATGCACAAGTGTGTAAATTTTCAGGACTAAATACGTTGAAATGAGGGCCGTGCAAAAAAGACAAACCTGAGTCTTTTTAACACATGATATTATTCATCATTTCAGAGTATGATTTTGTCTTTTTTGTACAGGTCGCGTTTCAAAGTATTTCGTCCTGAAATTTTGCACACACACGACTCACATCCTTGTTTAGTTGTACAATTTTTTTAGATTTTATTGAAACCAAATTTTTTGAATTTTGAATTTTTCAAAAATTCGGCCTTCATGGAGGCCAAGAGCCAAAACGCCATAACTACACGTATAAAAAATGTTGAAGTGCCCGCTTCATGGGGTATCGCACATGTGAATGATGTCCGTTCCATGCGTGTCTCACACCGTTGTCGCTCTGGCACGATCCGTCGTCCGGTCTCCGTGGTGTACCACACCTAATCCATTGCTCATTAGTCATCGCTGCCTCCACTGTTCTGTTCTTTCTCCGGGTGTGGATGAACATGCTTGGGAAGGCGATGCACAGCGGTGCTGCTCCGAGCCATGTGCTTTTCCAGAAACTTGCCAGTTTTCCATTGCCTATCTTCACTAACGTTGCACTTGCGAACAACTCCTCACCCCTCTAGTCACACGGTGTTGGGAACTCCATCCAATGCCGGCGTGGTTGCTGCCCGGCTAGCCATAGCCATCGCAACCGGAGGACGGCACTGAAACGGTGAAGATCCATGATCCCTAGCCCTCCCTTGGCAATAGGCAAGCACACTTTCCTTTATGGCATTTTGCATTTGGCACCCGTCATAGCCTCGTCCTGGGCCCAAAGGAACTGCCGATGCGCCTTATCTACCTCTTTGAGAATTTTCTTTGGCACCTTGAGAACCATTAGAGCGAAAGTGGGCAGGGCTGTGACCACCGCCCGCACCAGCACCCGTCTACCAGCCATATTTAGAAGCTTGCCCTTCCATCCAGCGAGGCGCGAGCGCACCCGATCAATGATGAATTGGAGGTGTACCATGCGCAATTTCTTTGGCATGATCGACAGCCCGAGGTATGTTGTAGGGAAATCTGAAATATGACCCCCGAAACTCTATAGCACATCCGACAATAGCAGCCCAGCACGGTTAATTGGGATGACCGAAGATTTTTCCTGGTTTAGCTTGAGCCATGTAGCTTCCCCAAAGCAGTTTAGCAAGCACAACAGCATGTCCACTTCCTCTTTAACTGGGTTTGCAAATATGACGGCATCATCAGCATATAGACTGATCCTCATACTCATGCCAAGGTCTGCAGCGGGGCGATCAGTCCATCAGTTGTAGCCGCCTCGAGCAGACGATATAGCGGGTCTATAGCCATAATGAACAGCAGAGGGGATAGGGGATCGCCCTGCCTAAATCCGCGGCCATGGAGGAAGGCCGGCCCTAGTGTCCCGTTCAACACGCACGAGGAGGAGGCAGAAGAGAGCAGCAACAAAATCCAATCCCTCTACCTCGCTGAGAAACCCATCCTTTGCATAAGCTCCAACAGGTACTCCCAAGAGACTAAATCGAACGCCTTTGCAATGTCTTGCTTGAAAAACAGTGCTTGCCTCTTTTCCCTGTGCAAACCTTTAACGCAGCCCTGAACATATTGGTAGCTGTCATGGATGCATTTTCCTCTTAGAAACGTTGTCTGCGCTGGGGAGATCATCCCGCCGAGCGCCGCCGCCAGCCTGGTGGAAAGCTCTTTGGAGATGAGCTTGGCGACCGAGTGGATAAGACTGATGGGTCAGAAGTGACCGAGCTCTGAGGCGACATCCTTTTTGGCAGTAGGGCGATCATTGCGGTGTTGATCTCAGCAAAATTTTGCCCAGCTAGCTGATAGAATTTGTGGAAAACTGTCATGATATGGTCCTTTATGATGGGCCAGCATGATCTGAAGAATTGGCCCGTGAAACCATCCGGCCCCGGAGCTTTTTCTGCCGGGGAGGCGATGATCACAGCCCAAACTTCAGCCGTTGAGAAAGGGGACTCCAATCCTCTCTGATCGACTACAGGGATGTCAAGCCTATCCCAGTTGAAAGTTTTGCCCCTTGCTTCGTGTCTGCCCAATAAGTCAGCAAAGTGCTTGTGGATGATCTTCTCCTTTTCGCCATGCTCAGAAATTTCTCTGCCGCCTACAGTGAGAGACTGGATGAAATTTTCCTCCTGCGCAATTTCATCTTAGCATGGAACAACTTGGTGTTCGCATCCCCCGCTCGCAACCAGCCGATCCGTGATGCTAGTTTTTTTCTGGCTCTCTCAATCGCTGCCAAACCCAGCACCTTGAGCTTGAGCTGCTTTCTCAGGTTGAACTCGGCCATGGAGAGTCTCCTGGTCTCTTGTGCCGAATCGAGCTGAAGGATCACCTCGTTTGCGATGTGGAATTGCAGCCTCACTTTTCCAAAGGTGGCCTTGCTCCAAATCTTCAGATCAACCGCCACCCTTTCAAGCTTTCTCTTGATCCTGACGAAGGGGCAATCGTGTGGCACCGGCCTCTGCCAGGCATGCAGGACAGTTTCGTTGAAATGCGGAAACTTTGGCCAGAAGTCTTCAAACCTGAACTGTGCTTGTCTGAATGGAGCAGCGGCAGCAGCTAGCAGCAGGGGGCAGTGATCTGAGAAGGAGGTGGAGGCCGACACCAGCAAGTACTCTGGATGGTTATCCTCCCATTGGGTGTTGCAGAAGAATTTGTCGATGTTGCAGAGTGTTGGATCTTCCCTCTCATTGCTCGAAGTATATCTTCGGTTTTTGCACTTGATCTCCTTCAGTCCAGCCAAAACAATTGCCTTGCAGAATTTTCCCATCATCCTGTTTTGAGATTTGAGTTGTTTTTGTCTCTTGCCTGATAGATCATGTTGAAGTTCTCGTTTATCAACCAAGGCTCGCCCGTCGGGGGCGCAGCAGCAGCGAGCTCGGATAGGAACTTGTCCTTCTGAGCATCGTCCGTCGGGCCGTAGACGGTGGTCATCCATAAGGATTCCCTAGAGCGACGCGCCTCTACCTTATCCGTGATCGAGAAACTACCTAGCCTGTGGGAGACTGCGTTGACTAAGTTCTTGTCCCAGAAGATCGCCACGCCTCCTCTCATGTCGATCGCCGGCAGCATCACGCAACCTTGGATCCGCAGCCCCCCTATTTCTGAAGAAAGCATCGTCACCCTGGAGCTTCTATCTTAGTTTCCTATAAGATAAACAAAGCTACATTGTGCGCAGATATGATCTTGTTAATCGCCAACCGTTTCGTTGGGCGGTTCAGCCCAGGTACATTCCACGACATGAATTTTAGATTGTTGTCACTCATCAGGACACCAAAAGTTGCTCCACCAACTTAGAATTCTACTTGACGGAAATAGACACACCTCACAGCACACCGGGGGGCGGCGACAGCCACCAACAGGCCCGAAACCCCGCCGCCGACGAACTAGCCATCTTGCCGAAGAACTACACATAGCCACTAATCCTAACTTGAACTGATTTAAGACCAGCCGCTAGCAAAGTCTAACTAAGAGGAGAACTAATATGATCAACCAAAGGTTATCTCTTCGTCATTGACAAGCCCCGCCATGCCAGCAGCAACCTTGAGGGTTGCTGTGTCGAGGCCGGTGAGCTTGGCAATGGTTGCAATGTCGCCATCAGAGAGGGGATGTTTGAAGTGCTGCATGAGCCATGCCACCGCCTTCGGGGTCATCTTGTCCTTTGGGCCAAGCTCTCCGAGCTCCTGGATGAGGCGCGGGATAGCCCGCTGCGCCACCGGAGTTGTGTTTGCAGCTGCCGCCTGACGAGCGCTGCGGCGAGAAGGCGCAAAAGTGGCTCTGGACTTGGGTGGAGCAGAGAGGCGAGGGCGAGGCTGCTGGCCGGGGAGGACCGGGGGTGGCACCGCGATGAACATCCTCGCAGCGCGCTCCCCAGCCCGGCTGGTGTTGATCTAGATCGCGCCCACCCACTGCGTGACCACCTCCATTTGAAAACCTACCGTGGCTGTTGCAGGAGAGTTGATGCGGGGTAGCAGGCACATCAACATCTCTGGGCTTTCCGGCTCAACCGACTGGGCACCATGGCGGGGAGGGGATGGGCCACCATCTTCAAACGCCAGGGGGTGCAGGGCCTCGATCGTGGCGTTCTCCATCTCTAGTTGCATGCAGTCAGTGCGTGGGGGAGGGGAGACGGCACGACTGGAGTCAGAGAAGGTGAAGAACTGGGCTACTGGGTCCTCCTCAGGTGGTGGTGTAGGCGTCTGACAGAGTGGGAGAGGTGGGGTGGCGCGCCTCGCCTGCGCACCGTCACCCCTCCCAGCTGCAGGGCGCCCGCAGTCTTCCGTGGCATGGCGGCGCCTGACTGGAGTTCTGCTGCGCTGATGCTACGCTCCCTCGATGACGTTCTCTTCGATGCCCTTTGCATGCCACCCACGACCAAGCAGACGGTCCCTCTAGGACCGGGCCGAGCCGCCACTGCTGCTGTCGCCGCCATCTTCGTGGTTCCTGTTGCCGCCCCCTAGAATGGGGCCGCAGCTCGAAGCCGGGACGTGCGGCGCGCTACGACGCGCCCTGCCTTGGCCATACTCCACCCGAGCCACCCACGAACCAGGTACGATGCGCGGAAAGGGGCGGTCGTCATCTTTGTCAGAAGAGGGCAGTCCACTCTGCCCTGAGTGGGATGAGCGCGGCGACAGAGGGGTCCAGTCCTCCACCAGGTTGACGTGCACCAGCAGGTCGTAGCGCCGAACGCCCAGCGGAGGGCGGACACGGCGCTCGGGGGGGCAAAGCCGATGATCTCGTCGACGCGTCTTGCTCCCCGATTAAGCACCCACAGGGCACGCTTCGTTGGGATGTGCGCCACATCCCAGACCCAGAGCCAGTAAGCGAAGGTCTTGGTGTGGCCCCTCTCCAGTGTTTGCGTGTTTAGGTGATCGACGTGGCCGACATCGCCCAGTGCCTCATCGGCCCCAGGCAGGGACCAAAACTGCATCGGCAGGTCTTCCACGACCACCCGCACGTGGTGGTTGCACTTGAGGATCGCCGCAAGGTCGTCTTCGTGCCAGGCCCTAATGAAGTACATGCATCCTTCGACCTTGAGGACACCGCAGCACACGGCGTCGTCGCGGTGCATGGGGAGGTCGAAGTGGATGAGGAATGCTTCCTGCTGGTGGGCGGTGACGCGGAGCTGCTACGGCCGAGTGGTCAGCTGCTCGAGGATGAACCTCCCGACGGCCAAGGGGGTGGTGGAGTGGGAGCGGTCAGCAGCGGTGAGGGTGATGGCATGCTGGCGCAAACTGTACTCCTCGTGCTCTAGCGTCGGGAAGGACACGACCACCTAGTTGTTGTTGCGCGTCCGCCTGGCTGGGTCGCAGAAGAGCGGGTGATCCATCCGCACCGTCGACGGTGGCGGGGGGAAAATGAGCCGGTCTCGCACCGACGCCTTGGCGTTCGTAGGCGGCCCTAACCGAGAACGAGCAGCCTCGCCTGGGCCC
This sequence comes from Hordeum pubiflorum, assembly GCA_000582825.1. NCBI lineage: Eukaryota > Viridiplantae > Streptophyta > Magnoliopsida > Poales > Poaceae > Hordeum > Hordeum pubiflorum. Next base: position 6,911 of record CBMN010035608.1, on the reverse strand, counting down.
CCGTTCCTTGGGTTCTGTGGGCACTCCTTGCCAAAGTGGCCTGCGCGCTTGCATATGATGCAGCGGAGGGGGTCGTGGCAATCAGCGTGGCGATGGCGTTTACTGAGGCAGCGGAAGCACTTGCCCTTGAACTGGCTTAAAAAGGCCTCACGGCCAGCGCTCGCATTGAAGCCGTCGTGCCGGTGTGAGCGCGGAGCCGAGGAGTGCACCACACTACCCAGCAGGTGCAAGCTTGCCTTCCTATTCTTCCGGGACTGGACCTCCATCCATCCGTCGCTCCTCTCCCTGGCCTAGCCCGAAGAGGAAAGAATTAAAGGAGGAGATGGGCGAATGACCACGAACTTAAGACTTGCCTGCCCGCATTGGGGGGTGGGGGGATGGGCTCATATCCGGCGGACCGAGGTGAGCCCCCGCCTTGGATGACTCGCCGCACACCAGGATTCGTGGGGTCGAGGTCGGATCTGATGTCATGGCCGTCGAGGCAGCTGACCCAGGAGAGGGGGCCTGCGAAGGACCGCTGGGGCGGGGAAAGCCCCTAGCAGGCGGGGAGGGGTGCCAGGGCGGCGAAAGGCGGCGGCTGGGCAAGGAGTGAGGGCATGAAGGCGGGATCTGGTGGCCGCCGTGGCCGAAGCGGCCAGCGGCGTGGGAGGCGGGAGGAGCTCGCAAGCTAACCCTAGTGCCGCTTATCACGTCCGTTGTCGTTTCAAAGCGTTGTTGAGCTGACATATTTCTGATTGGACAAGGTGGGTTGGTTCCTTTGGTTTATGTCCGATTGTTTTTCTTTGGTTCCTTTCTATCTGTATGTATGGTACTATTCGACCAGTGTCTGAGAGTAGTCGTGTTTGCTCTATCCGGATGCTTTTACCGGCCGCTGTCAGTGTGGCGTTGTGTTTGTTCCGTTCGGCTGTTCGTATCTAGCTGGTGCCCACATGGAGCTATGTTCGTTTCGTGCTTCTTTGGTCGATGGACGATTCATTTGCTTTGTGTATCCAACCTATGTGTGTTGGTGCCCCCCCTGTTGGCCCCTGTGCCAGTGTCTTGGGTCAGCAATGAGGGTGGGTTAGTCCATTGCTAGTAAGCCTACGACGCTTGTCCCGCTCGGTGAAATGATGTGCTCGCCTTGGCTTTGTACTCCTTTTATTTTCCTTCTTTATTTCCCTTCGTTAGTGCCATCTTACACTTTGCCTCACACATCCCTCGATGCGGTCCGCTAGAGGCGCTCTTCAAGCTCGTCTCTGCTATCCGGCTACGTCATTTTTCTTTGTTTTCCTGCTAGTATGGCCTCATCCTTCCTGTTAGCTGAGGTTCTTGTTCGTTCCTCTCTTCAGTCTCTTTGCTTGTCTAACCCTGCTCTCTATTTTTCATTCATTTCTTTTGGTGTTTCGGGCTTCTTGTCGTTGTTGGGTGCTTATGTTGTTCCTTTAGGTGAGCTGATTCTTTTCTTGTATGTTCTCTGTCCTTGATATTTTGGCCTTGCTTCATAATATTTTTGTTTATTTCGTTTGTTGTCCAGATCCCTTATGTTTAGATGACCCTAAGAACAAAATTACGATTTTGTTGCCTGAGATTGTGGCTCGTTGGTTGACGGTGCGTCAGCTTCATCTTGTAGGCTCCGTTTTTATGTGAACCTTGTGAAGGAACACATGGAAACAAAATGTAACTAAGGCAGGTCTAGTTCCTCAATTTTGGTTCGTGCTTTTCACATCGCATGATTATTTTTTTTCTATTTGTGCGCCAGATCCAACAGAGGCCAGTACCTACAAATGAGTTGTTTTGTAGCTTGGGGCTACCAGTGGGTGCTTTATTTGGGCGTCAAGGCTTCTCCTTTGATGGATGAGGAGTTGTTTGTCCTTCTGTTCCCCACAGTTAGGTTTCATTTCTTACGCGTACCTATGTCATGTCACATTCGTGGTTTGTTTGACATTCCTGTGTGCTTTCCCAACATGGTGCCACTTGCTAATGAATCACTTTCTCTTTGTATATGAAGTTACATGCAAGCCAGATCACCATAGGAAGGTGGCTTATAGTAAAGCAAGCCATAGATTACTTTGTCCATATAGTCGACCAAATGATTATTTATGATGAAGGACGGATAACAACATCGGCATGTCTTGTTCCATGGTAATCATGAAACTAGTAATTTTCATTTGTACAGAGTAGGCTTAATTTTTGTGTATCACTTCTTCTATTGTTGAGGTAATGGATGTGAATGTGGATAGTTCCTCAGGATTGTGTTTTGTGTGTATATATTTTGATGTGGATAATATGCCCGCGTTTGATTTTGCAATGCCTTGTGTGAAGCTAAAATGCGCCACTTTTCTTCGAATACTTTCTTCTTTGGTGTGGATCCTCCTAGTGTTGGTTGTTTTGTGTGGTTCCTGGATTTGTCCCTACATATCGTGTGATATTTCGTAGGATTATCTTTCCTGTTTGATATAGGATTAGGATTAGGTTTTGTGGGCATGGAATTGGTTGATGATGGAAGCATCTGAAACGAACTTGGGGTCTCAGTCATAGAGTATTAGACTGCTTGAGGTTAGTTTCGTATTTGTGCCACTAATTTTTTTAATACACTTAGTTTTTTCATTGCTATCGAATACATGGTGCTTCTTCCTGGTACCGCACGGTTTCAATGTTTTTGCTTGTGAATTGCCTTTCCAAATTTCTTTGATGCCTTCATATTTGTTGCTAAAATTGGTAGGACGTTGCTACGATTTTGAAGATTCCCTATGCAACCATATTGAATTTAATGTTGGAAGCCCTAGGATTGTCGCTTCCATGGTATGAAAAAAAAGTATATCCCAATGACAAACTGTGCCTCACCATTACTTTCAATGCTACTCTTCAAAAGACGAGGATAATGCAGCTATAGTAGCTAATGTTAGAGATTATAATTACAAAGTGAAGATGTTAGCAGGTGAATGGGCGGCTAAACACAATGTTAGCGGTGGCAAATGATTGTCAGAGAGGTTCGCAAGGGTGGTCTTCTTGCATGTGTCACTTTTACATCTACTCATAATAGTGAATCATGGATGCTCTCTAATATATATGGTCCTTGTCAACCTAATGAAAGAGCCTCTTTTATCCACTGGTTCAATCAAATTCAGATGCAAGATGATATTAACTTGATGGTATTGGGAGATTTTAATAACATCAGATATCCTCACAAGAGGGTGGGAACATGTCAGATATGCTAACCTTTAATGAAGCCATCAATAATTTAGCACTTATTCAAATTCCACTTAAAGGCAGAAAATTCACCTGGAGCAATATGCAGGAAGCACCATTGCTTGAGAAGTTGGACTGGTGTTTCACATTAGAGAATTGGACACTGTTGCATCCTTCTACCATTGCTCACCCTCTGGCCAAAACCACATCAGACCATATGCCCATCATGATAAAAATTGGCACTAGTATTCCTAAATCACATATCTTTAGGTTTGAGAACTATTGGTTGAAACACGGGGACTTTAAAGAAGTTGTTTAGAGTATATGGTCTCAAGTGGTCAATGAAAGGGATAGTGCTAAAGTTATAGAAGCTAAGTTCAAGAGATCAAGGAAAGGACTATTTGGTCTTAAGAAAATCATTGATAATACCAACTTCATGATATTGTGCTATGATACCATTGAGGAATCCATACCACTCTAACCTATAGAATCAAATGGTAGGTAGATACTTAAAGATCACCTACAGAATATTTTGAGGCATCAGAGGATATACTGGAAACAGAGAGCCACCATTGGACAAATTAAAGTTGGAGAGGCCAACACTAAATACTTCCAAGAAAGGGCTATTGTCAAATACAGAAACAATTGTATCTCTCTACTCAGAGATGAATCTGGTCATGAACATCACAATCACCAAGCAAAAGTAGCTATACTATATAGAGCTTTTAAAGAAAGATTGTGTACCTCTGTTGCTAGAAAAAATCTCCTACTGCTCCATCACATTTTGACTCAGCAGAACAATCTTGCAGCACAAGAAACACCTTTCACAAAAGAAGAAATTGACACTGTTGTTAAGAATATGCCAGCTGCTAAGTCACCACGACCATATGGATTTAATGCAGCATTCCTAAAAAGTTGTTGAGACAATATTGCACAAGATTTCTAAAATTTGATTGAAGACTTCCATAAAGGGACTTTGAATCTGCAGAGCATAAATTATTCCTACATCACTTTGATACCCAAAACAGAGGCAACCATCTTACCATTAGAATTTAGACATGTATCGTTGCTCAACTGCACACTCGAGATCATCACCAAGATAGACAAGGAGATACATTCCCCCCTGATTTTTGTCCTAGCTGCTGATCTTTTACAATCCATGTTTAATGAAGCTATGAACCATTCCATGATGGCCACTCCTTCAATTCATCCATCCTGCCCTAACTACCCCATCATTCAATATGAAGATGACACTATTCTAGTAGCCAATGCAGATCAAGGCAACTGGAACACATCAAAAACCTTCTTCTGCATTTTGAAGCATACACTAGTCTAAAAGTAAACTACTCCAAGTCCATCATGATCCCAATCAATACCCCTCGAGAGAAGATGACAACTCTGTCTATAAACCTTGGATGCAAAATTGGTTCTCTGCCACATACATATTTTGGAATTCCCCTAAGCTTGACCAAACTAAGAATTGAAGACTTTGTCCCTTTAATGAAGAGAATTGAACAGAGATTGCTTTGTTGCTCTCATCAACTTACTCTGATCAAATTTGTCTTCCCTAGTATGCCGATCTACTTCATGTGCACTCTTATGCTGCCCAAGACTGTGGTGAAACAATTGAACATCTATCTGAAGCAATGTTTTTGGAGAAAATATGTGTCACTAGAAACTGGAGCTGCATTGATATCCTGGGACAAAGTTTGTCAACCAAAATAACATGGAGGATTGGGTATTCCGGACATCCTCACACATAATAAAGCTCTTTGATGAAATTCCTACACAAATTCCTTAATATAGAAGACATTCCTTCGGTTCAAATCATCTGGGACACTTATTATACTATATCTTTACCGGGCACAAGGATGGTAGGCTCTTTTTGGTGGAAAAACGTTCTCAAACTCCTGAATCAGTACAACGAAAGGGCAGTATGTAAGGTTGGGAAAGGAGATACGATTCTGTTTTGGGAGGATAAATGGACAGATGAACCACTTAAGCAGAAGTACCCTGATCTCTTTTCATTTGCCACTAACCCCAACATCTCATTGTCCACATCTGGGAACTCACTGAGATAAGCCAGCATTTTCACAGACCATTGTCTCAACAGGCCTACCGGCAATTTAATGGATTGCAAAATCTAATGATGACCATTATATCGGCTGACCACAAGGGCAATAAGAATTGAGCTATACTTTTTACTACAATGGGTAAATATATATACACATGTTAAACTATCAATGTGCTAAGAGTTATAAAAATATTGTGTTTCTATTGCTATAAGATAAAGTTATTGTGCTAATAAATACACAAAGAACAATGTTCCAAATGCCTGGTCATAATGCCATTGTGCTAATAGTTAAGTAAGAAGAATGTCCCAATTTCTATGTCATTGATATATATTGTTATTAATTGTCCAGATATCTGGCAATTTCAAATGTTTTTGTATGAATGTGAAAATATTGTTTGCTTTATGAATTGTGCCATAATTCGTATGGCAATAGATGAATATATTTATTCTGTATTTGTTATATTCAGATATATGTGTTAAATTGTCATTGTGCTAAGAGTTATAAAAATATTTTGTTGCTACTGCTATGTGATAATGTCATTTTGCTAATAATGGCATAAAGAACAATGTTCCAATTACTATCTCATAAAGTCATTGTGTTAAGAGTTAAAAAATAAGAATGTTCCAACTGCTATGTCATTTTCATATATGTTCAAATGTTTTCCATATGAATGTGGAAATACTGTTTGCGATATGAATTGTGCTATTCATAGTATTTCCATGACAAGTAGTTAATAGTGTTGGGTGGGTAGCTTTGATAGACTAGTTGAAATTATTGATTTTTATTTTTATTTGTGTTTACCTGAGTATATTTTGCTCTTTCTTACATAGAGGAGGACAATATTTACCTCATTGTTTTTTGGACATTTTTGTCGCACTTTACAAACACTCCGCAGTGATGTTTTACCATTTTGGTTGCACTCTAGTGGAGTCTTCATCTCATCAGTTGGTACAGTCGTACCAATTATTGACTCGAAATCTCATCAATAAAGATTCAACAATACATGGTATAGTTATTATGAACTAGCTTGCTCTACTTAATTGACATATTTAAGTTTTGTCTACTTTTTTTAGAAATAATAGCATGATGCTTCGTGGTTGAGAAGATATCTGGCAATGAACTGCATCATGTTTTTTTAATTGTATAGATATTATAAGGAGAAAGTATATTGAAAACAAGAAGGATGTGCGTCGAAATCAACAAATGATGCCCAATCTTGTAAGTGAAAATGTACCACTACGAACATCATTATTAGCAATTGTCTGTATGTGAGGATACCCAATGCAATGTATGTGTATGGCATGAAATAAATTGTTTGTTTTTGTATAGTTGCATATGCAATGGAATACTTGAATATTTGTCTTCGATAATGTGATTGTATTGTTGTCTAGCTTGGGGTTGCACTGCTAGCAGTCCAGCACTGATAGTGGGCTTACAACAATCCAAACCCAAACTGCCATCTAGAATACATCACTGACCGGCCAGTTCTCTAGAGCTAATCAGTGGTAATCATCAGTTACAACTAGTAGGAAAGTTAACACTGGCCGGCTAGCCTGTCTGTGGTTTATTTATCACTGATCGGTCATGTGGCCCATGTTGCACCCCAATAGAGGGCCGACGCACGCCAGCCCCAGGATAAGACCTGGCGCACGTCAAAGACATGATACA
>CBMN010035606.1:0-12309 GCA_000582825.1 Hordeum pubiflorum | reverse complement strand
GCTAAATTTAGAGCAAGAGCATGAGTTTCTTAAAGCTATCGATGATGATCTTCGAAATAAGAGTTCTTCTTATCTTGCCAAACGACTTCTCTTGTCCACTTATGCCTCTAGTTAAATCTAAACAAACTAGTAACAAGGATAAGAAAGGTTCTTCATCTAGCAACAACAAAAAAAATGCTAAATTCAATGATGTTGTTCCTAGTACCTCTATTGATGCCACTAATGATTCTCTTAGCAAAGTTAGACTTGAGAAGAAGAAATAATTTATTGAAAGGAATTATAGAGAAATGTGTCTACAAAAGTCTTGTCGGGAGTAAGCAATTCGAAGAGGTTGTACGCAAGCAAGGATGGCATCGGAAGAATCAAGGTGTTGGTTTTGAATGAAAGTTCAATGCCAATGGAGTTAAATGAGAGGAAGGTCAATACCCCAAGACGAAGTGTATTCCTCAACAAGACAAGTATGATCCTACTCTCTTCAAGGGAACACAAGCTCAATATGATTTTTCACCACAAAACCACAAGCTAAAGTTTGAACAACTCAAGTTGACCATTAAAAAGATCATGAAACATGGGCATCATGTCTCCCTTAATAAACCCCCAACATCTCTCATAGAATTCCGCCAGGAATTCGTTCGAACCAAATGCCTTAGTAATCTTCATATGTGCGATGGCCTCAAAAACCTCCTTTTCCGTATAGGAAACATTGAACCGGAAAATGCCAACGGAGGCCGAGCTCCAGTGAGCTCGGTATTTTGAAAAAATAAAAAATCACATTTCAAAGTTTCAAAAAAATAAAAATAAAATCCATGGTAACTTATATGATTTCCGCACGAACGTGTGAAAAAATCATTTGAATATTTTGTGATTTGTAGGCTATACAACAAAAACAAATTCCGGCCCAACAACAAAAAATATAGGCCCATTTTAGAGATACTTTTTTGTCTTTTTTCTGTATGCCACGTGTGAAAGTATTTGGTTATGAATTTTTGCACATACATGATACACATGTGTGAGAGTGTATACAGCAAATTTAAAAAAAATCACGTTGTGGAAATTCGTATTTTGAAAACGAGATCAGTGGAGCTTGGCCTCCAAAAGCCCTTACTCACATTGAACACCTTTTTCAATAAAGGGAATATATTAATATCACGATGATATCAATTACACCCGGCCTCTGCAACAACACAATACCAAAATGGTATTACGGATGCACACAGCCAAAAAAAGAAGAAGAAGCTAAAAAAAGAAAAGCCCCGCTACAGAGTTCTAGTCCTTGTAGCAACAGTACAACCACCACCAAAACAACACCTGAAATTCAAGTTCTCCAAAAGCGACGCCTCAAAGAAGGGAACAATGCACAAACACCGTCGTCGCCCGATCGTAGATCTTGGGTTTTCACCCTGAAGATAATCCCCGCTCTCAAAACAATGCCTTCAACAAGGCCATTGCCAGGCACAACCAATTAAGGCCAGACCTTGGATTTTCACCCTGAAAGTTAAGACTTTGAACTTCACTTGTATTGTCGCCCCCACTTACATACCGCTGCTACGAAGCCCAAAACTCCAAGCAAGTTCCTCATCGCCACAAAGACTCCAATCACCATTACTAGTCCTCCGATCTCGACTGTCATGACATTCTCCGCCTCTGACTTCACCAGAGAACTATATATCCCATGATGGTAACAGATAGCAAAGCTTCGCACCACTCCCTCCTTAACGGGGAACCAGTGGGCACGACCGAATCCCACCCGATCCAGCAATCTCCAGGCATAACGCGCCCATGGGAGTTCACCGGCGGAGCCTTCCGAAACCCAACACTCAGGCCAGATCAAGGAGGACAGACGTTAGGTAGATGTTCGTCTTGTCACTTGAGGAGCCCTAGGACCGCCCCCTTTTTATCTCCTCAACAATGACCTGCATGGCACGATGATTGAGACGTAGTGGACGGATCCCAGTCCGATCCGGATGTAACTACCGTCAGATTTGATGGACTGGCTCGCCATGCAGGGGCAACCCGATCTGGCCGAGGCAAACTGACGGGAGCCCACTGGGACCGAAGGCCAGCAGCTGAGAAGGCACCAGCACGCCACCAATAGGAAGCGCCCAATCCGTTGGAGCGCCGCCATGAGGGCTGCAGATCAGATGCCAACCAGGATGAACAATCGCGTAGGGGACCGACGCTGCAGGATCAAGAACAGATGTAGCAGCGTCAGGAAGGGGCGCCTCGCCGCCACCGATCAGCCAGGCGGCTGCCGACGGTGGCGGCGAGGGGAAGGAGCGCGGAGGAGGCTCCCTGTAGCGGCGGCTGGGAGTCGCCCCGTGAGTCGCTAAATTAAACAAGGATAGTTTGCCAGGTAGGGGTACCGTTGTTCGAATTGAAAAAAGATACCTTTCCCGAGAGAGATAGGATGTCGCAGGACTGTTCCTAGCCTTGAGGATTAAATCCGAGAGGCGTGATTAGCTCGATGGAGGGAGTACTTGAAACCGTAGTGAAGAAGACAGATCGAACGGAAGGTAAGTTAGGGAGCGGAAGAGCCCACCGTGCTCTCATTTAATGAGGAAACAAAAATCTTTACCGGAGCGCCAAAGAGCTTTTTATAAAATATATCAAATTCACAAAAATGTTAAAACATTTTATATTTGTAAATAGACGTTGTACATACGAGGATTAAGAAAGGCGGACCATGTTGCAATTCGCACAATGAGAAATAACCGGGTCACTGTCAACGGTTGCGTCCCAGATTTGTGATGTCCCTTTATAGATGCTTTAATGTTGTGGACGCGTGGGTCGGTAGTTTTGGCGCACAAGGAGTCGTCACGAGAGCCACGCACCCCGTGTCGACGTCCACAGGGGTGACGATCCGTCATCGCCCGGTTGTATTGGAATTTGGAAGGAGAGGCGTACACAACACCGCCGATCAAGTGCATCACTTCAAGGAAGTATAACCATCAAAGCCGGTCGCGTGTGGACTGTAGAGCTTCCTATCAGGTCCTGCGTATGTCGGCGGGTGACCTTTGCGCCAGTTCAGACCTGCGGTGCTCCTGCTCGGTCGCCATGGCCTGCCATCACAAACGAAATCACAGCTCAGCCAGTCAAAACACGCCCCGGCATTAGTCTCGCACGTTGTTCCGGCACCCTAGCAGACGCAGACGGAAGCTCCCCTCGAAACTCACGCCAGCGACGCGCGCGCGCGTCACGTCCAAGCACGCGCGCTGGCGCACCTGCCGCGCCGCGACCGCCACCGCCCCGCGCGCCGTGCGTCACGACCACAAAAGGGGGCGGTCTCCAGAAACGAACCTGTCCACAGGCACAGACGAGACGCGCGCGGTCACGCGGCACTACCAGTGGCGGAAGCATGGATCGCCGCCGCGGGAGCGCGCTGCGGAAGCGGCCGTCGGCGATAGACGCGAGGCGCGCGGAGGCGGAGAGGGGCGGGATGGGCGAGGGCGAGGAGCCGGTGAGCCCGACGGGGCGGCTGTTCCGGGAGCCGCACTTCAGCTGCTACATCGTGTCTGTGTTCGGTCTCGGCGCGCGGGTCGACCGGGCCGCCGTGCGCGCCGGGCTCGAGGCCACCCTCGCGCGCCACCCCCGTTTCTGCAGCGTCCAGGTACGTGCGCATGCTCGCGCCATCGTTCCGTTTTTTATTCATGAACCACTGTGGCTTTCATGCGCCGTGCGTAGAATGCTCAGTTCGTTCGGTGATTCGTATAATTGGCTGGTGACGAAGGGACAAAGAGGCGGCTCGAATGATCGTATTGCACCGGCGTTCAGTTACAGATTAGAGTACAGAGTACTGACTGTGTACCGTTCCTCGTTCCCAAGTTCTGTTATTGGCACTTGGCAGTAGCAGCTGCTTCAGCCGACCCAAACAAACAAGACCTACGTAGCACCTTCTCAAATCGTACTTAGTTTTCTTCACCTCACTTTTCTTTTTTGAAACTAAAGTCGGTTTTCGTTTTACAAAAGAAAGGGAGTGCTTTTTTAAGGAAGTTTTTGAATCATGTCATGAATTGTGTCGAATATTTTGTACAAGGTAAGTTACGGCTGGACTTTGATTCATGCGATGTGTAGACAGGGTAATGAGTCGTGTCTTGATGGGACACTTGTATACTAGGCCTCTTATATAAGATGAAGGATATACACACGATGTAATCTATACCAACATAATATCACATGCGTGCAGAGGAAGGCGACAGCTGTACCGGCGTCTGGGTGACCGATGTGCGGTATTGTAACGGTGTCAAAGGTGTCATGGGGAGGAGCACCCGTAGTTAGGCCCTGGGGACGTAACCAAGTTCGAGGAACCTCGTTAACAAATCTCGGTGTCGTCCCTCGTGTAATTGCTTGGTCCTTGATTGATCCACTACGCGTCTCGGATTGTTTCTAACAATGGTTGTATAAAGAACACAAGAATAACAAAAATTACATCCATATCCGTACACCATCTAGCGACGAATACAAATACTGAAGGGAGCCGAAGGAGCGTCATTGTCATCACCCCTCCCTCACCTGAGCGAGCCAAACTTATTGTAGTAGACAGTCTGAAAGTCGTCATGTTGAAACCTCATAGGACAAGTACATCAGAAAAACAACCGTCGTTGATAAAGAAAAGTATGAATAAAAAAGATCTAATCTATAGACACACAAACGAAGACTGAAATAGATTGGATCCAAGCAGATCAACCAAAACCAACACCGACTTAATCCAGCGAGATCCGCCGGAGACATACCTCCACATGTCCTCCGTTGACGCTAGATGCTTCACTGGAACATATGCTAGGTAGGAAGAACCATATTCCATCTTCAGGGAGCCGCCATCGCCTTGTCTTACTGAGCAGAACACATACCCTAAACGAAAATCATAAAAACACCTAAAAACGAAGAAAGATATCTCCCGTCGGCAAGGGCTACGGTCCACCGCGCCTCCATGGCCCTAGGACCACCGTAGACGAGGTGGACCAGCGGGAGGCGGAGGAACCATAAGCTTTTTTGGAGAGAAGAATGTTGCTGCGTGAGGCGGGGGCTAAAAGAAAGAGAGTGCTAGGAGCATCTATAGCCGTGTCACCTAATCTGGACCCCTATACACCCACGGACGCGTCAGGGCGCGTTCACTGGAGGTGGCCGGGCGGACCTCATTTCTCGCGTTCCACAGCCGCACCCCTCATATATCCTACCCCAAGGCCATGCAAACGGTGTTCCTATGTAGATCAACATAGAACATAGCAATCCGGCATAGATAAACATAGTGCGATATAAAAGTGACGTCCGAGTTCATCACTTAACACTACCAAAAAACAACTAAAACCGGGAAGGGGGGATTTCACCACTTCCTCCTTGCCGGACTCTTCCCCTAGGGGTCTCAGCGGCTGGACTTGGCGTAGGCGTCGGCGGCTTCGGGCGCGTCGTCGTCGTCACTATACAAAGCGGAGGAGGGGGCGAGATGATGATGCCCGCCATGTGTCGGGCTTCGCAGTTCTGCTCATCCCAGAGTTGTGCGGCTCCCTCCGCCGCCATCGCCCGCTGCATCGCCAACCACTGTGACTCCTCCAGCGCCACGTGGAGCGGCTTCGCATTTTGCGGCGACGACGGGCGGTTGTACGTCTCCGCGGTAGTGTAGAAGCAACCGATGGCAGTGTGGAGGGCCTTGTCATCGTAGTTGGCCGGGGGAAGTGGCTCTGGGGCAGATCTGCTCGATTCACCCTTGAAGCGGTTGGTCGCCGCCTCCCACGCCCGCTTATTTGCAAGACTATACTAGCGGCCCACGGACGCCAGCTGCGGTTCAGCCGACAACAGCACCCAGCGGCGACCTCGCGGGTCAGGTGTGGGCAGTGCTGGATGGCGCCTGGCAGGGGCCGACAGGGACCGCGTCAGACGAGCGCGGGGTGCGGAGCTGTAGCTGCCCACCCGGCCCGTCGCTGACACCCTGGTCCAGCAACGACCGGCGGAGGGCAATGCAGAGCGCTAGCTCCTCCTCGTTGGGCGCCAATGAGCCATCAAAAACCGCGACGGACTTGAGTCATTCCAAAAGGTCGGATTCACTGGCGCACATGGCGGGCGGGGAAAACGAAGTGGATTTGGATAGAACCGGAGAAGTAGAGTGAGTATGGACATAGTTTGACTAGGCTTTGATCGTCGGTCGTCTGATATTTGGCGGGGCTGCAGTGAGGTCATTGCAGGTCATAATGGGCCAAGCCGGCGCGGCAGACGCGTTTGGGCCGTCCCATATCATTAGGCTAGATGACTGACACTTGAGGGGGTTTGTGACGCTCAGGTGGACCGGTTTTTTTACCGGTCAGTTCGGACGTTTGAGACGGATTTAAGACGTCTGGTTGTAGATGCTCTAACACCTAGCACTATTGAAAAGGTAGCGTTCTTTGTTGAACTTTCCCGTTAGTTCAGAAGCAAAATACCTTTTGATGGAGTTGGCCTTCTCGGTAATAAAGTGTGACAGTTCAGTGTATTAATTGGTCCTGCAATTTTGCAGGATTATCATGTGTTCCGTGTACCTTAAGAAACACTCTCTGCAGTCCGAACCGCATGATGTGATTTTGATTTTGTAACCCGACTGATGGATCCAAACGATCCAATCAAGTACGAGCCTCGCAAGCTCCCATTCGTTCGCGCCTAGTAAAATCATATGGGCCCTCAACACCCACCAATGCATGGTGTTCTTTGACTGATCGTTACTTTGGATAGTGAGAATGTTATTGATTGTGAATCCATATTAGACTATTAACATAGAGAAATGGAAAAAATCACGGAAAACAAAACTATTATACAATACTTACCTTATGTAATAAGGTGAGATTATTTAGCTGCTATGTTTACATAAGAACTAATAGTAAATGGACCAGAATTCTTGAAGAATATTCAAATACCACAAAGAGTCGGCTATATTAGGGTAATTATGTTAGAGTTAAGCCCTATAGCTTCTCACTAGATATGGCTTGGACCTTTTATGGCAGATCTATATGATTTTGATTTTGTAGCTCGACTGATCGATCCAAATGATCCAATCAAGTGCGAGTCTGGCAAGCTCCCATTCGTTCGTGCCTAGTAAAATCATACATCAAACCAAACCAAACCTCATTTCTAAAGGAACTAACTGCAAGCTAGCTCTTTTTAATGCACTCATGTTAAATCTACTCTTTCCGGTCTTGATGCTTCGTTCGTTTGTCTCCAAGAAATCAAACTTGACGGCATTTCTTTTTTTAAGGTTAATTCCTTTCTTTCCCCAAACCTGCGATCCTTTCATTTTCTACCCTCTATTGAATCTGCCGGTGGAGTCCTTACCGCATGGAATAATCAAGACTTCGCGGTTTCTTCTGTCACCCCTCTCACGTCCTCTTTAACATTACACTTCGCGGCAAAGGCTAACGACGATGCTTTCGCAATCTCAGATATCTTTGGTCCTTGTGTTGCCTCGGATAATTAAGCAAGCTTTTGTCGATGAATTACTGCGGTTAGGCCAGTCCATCACCGGCCCTTGGGCTCTTATCGGCAATTTTAACTTTCACTCTCAGACCATGTGATTGTTCTAATGAAAACTTTGACCACTCCGAGGCTGATTTTCTCTCCTCTGTGATTAACCAGATTAAGCTCCAGGAGCTACCCCTGCTCGACAGGTCATTTACCTGATCTAATCAACAAGACCCACCTATCCTAGTTCATTTAGATAGGGCTTTCGTTAACACCGATTGGAGCTTCCTCCTACCAGACTCCTGCCTCACATTCGCATGTTGAACGACGTCTGGCCATGTCCTGCTTGTTGTTTCCGCCTCCTCTAAATTTCCTAGACCACCCATTTTCCGTTTTAACAATGGTCTCTTGTGCCTTCAGCCTTTTAAAATCATTATTTCTCAGAATTGGAATAGTGTTTCCCCCTATCTGAACTTAACCTCTCTTTGCCTAAAACTAAAACGGGTGCAGGCCGTGGCAAAGACTTGGGCAAGGAAGGCAGGTCCCCTTTGGTGATCAGCAAAAACTGTAAAACTGTCATCACCTTTCTTGACAAGATAGAAGAATTCCGAACATTGTCCACCCTCGAATGCTCTTTGCGCACCCAGGTGGCTCTCTCACTGCATCGACACAATGCTCTATCTCCGCTTTACTGGCGCCAACGTGCCAAAAGTAAAGATTGTGTCCTCGGTGATGAAAACTCAGATTACTTCCACCTTTGTGCCACCATTCGTATGCGTAAAAACCAGATCAAAGCCATCACCCTTAACGACATTAATGTTTTCTCCCACTCACGCAAACATCATGCATTGCGGATTACTTCAAAAAAATCATCGGCTCTTCGATCTCCTGTGACATGCCCCCAACCTTGATGCGTTGGTGTCAACCTCTCGTCTTACTCTGTCTCAGTCCAATGCCTTAAGCGTGCTTTTCACCCTAGATGAGATTAAGAAGGCCTTGCTCTCCATGAACGACAACGAGAGCCCGGGACCGGATGGCCTTGGGCCGGCTTTCTACAAAGAAAACTGGGATCTCGTTAAAAACGATCTCATCTTCTATCTTCTTTTCACTCTTGCATTGTAGATCTTACGTGCATCAACAAGTCCTACATTGTTCTCATACCCCCAAAAAACAGGAACTTCTGAACCCGACCACCTTCGGCCAATCTCTCTACAGAACTGCTCGGTCAAACTATGCTCTAAATGCCTAACCAATAGAGTTCAACCAGTCATTCCAAATCTTGTCCACTCTGACCAATCTGGGTTCATTAAGGGGCCCAACATAGCGGAAAATTCCGGCTTTGGTCCTAAAACTAGATTTTATAAAAGCTTTTGATTTAGTCTCTTGGGACTGCATGTGCAAGATCCTAAAGGCCAAAGGTTTTTCGGACTCTTGGATTCATTGGATTATGATGTTAAATAACTCCAGTCAATCGGCTATTCTTCTTGATGGTGTTCCCGGGAATTGGATCCAATGCAAAAATGGACTTAGGAAGGGCGATCCACTCTCTCCTTACCTATTTATAATTCTTGTTGACATCCTGCAATGCATGATTTTACACGCCTCTAACCAAGGACTGCTGCACCACCCAATTATTCCAAACTTTCCTTGCCCGGTGCTGCAGTATGCCGACGACACTCATTATCATCAAGACCGGCTCGGACCATCTAGCCAATCTGAAACTTATTTTGCATAACTTCTCTTTAGCTGGTGGGCTTGCTATCAACTTTGTCAAAAGCACGTTCGCTCCGATCTACGTCGACCCCCACAGTTGCTTCTTTTCCGCAAAATTACCTCGGCCTACCTTTATCTACTCATAAGCTTTGACTGCTAGATTTCCACGGTATGATTGCCAAGGTTGACAAATGGTTGGTCGGTTGGGGAGGACACCTTCTCTCTGTGCCGGTAGGGCGGTTCTCGTCAAGTCTATTCTTCGTGCCCTTCCCACATACGCCATGAGTGCCATGCTTCTTCATGCTGGCACCATTCTAGAGATCGACAAATGTTGTCACGCCTTCTTGTAGGAAGGAGATGACACTGTAAATGAAAGACAGTGTAAGGTTGCATGGGACGAGGT
This sequence comes from Hordeum pubiflorum, assembly GCA_000582825.1. Taxonomy (NCBI): domain Eukaryota; kingdom Viridiplantae; phylum Streptophyta; class Magnoliopsida; order Poales; family Poaceae; genus Hordeum; species Hordeum pubiflorum. The sequence goes on along the minus strand of CBMN010035606.1, from coordinate 2,774 downwards.
TTGTGCCCCTATTAGCAAAGGCGGTCTAGGTATTCAGGTATTCGTTGCTTACGCATCCATAACCCTTGCCTACTCCTTAAGTCGCTAAATAAAATCCACTGTCCACGCAACGCTTTCTAGAAACATGGCTTGCTAACAGCTACGGTTGGGACGGTGGGCACTATATTGGGGACTCACATAGGCTGCACACGAACGTCTGAAAAGATCTAACTTATGGCCTTTCCTTTTTTCCGCTCAATCACTCATGTAAAAATCGGCAACGGCGTCTCTACTGCCTTTTGGCTGGATCTTTGGATCGGCTCAGTAATACTGGCGGGCCGTTTTCCAGGTCTTTTCTCACACGCTACCAAACCGAATGTCTTAGTTACGATTGTGCCATCCAACTCGGACCTATGACTTTCGTTGCAACCACGTCTGTCCAACACTACTACCACCGAGCTTCAATCTTTGTGATCCCTTGAAGCCATTGTTATCTTAATGCCGTAGGTACCAGATTCATGTGTATGCATGATAAATGACAAAACCCTAACTGTTGCTTATGCTTATGAAGCGGCTTTTGCCTCTCGGTCAGAAAATCTGTCCGCAGATTTTATCTAGGGGAAGAACTACACGACTAACTGATGCAGGATGTTTCTCAGACTGGCGCATCAAGGGCGCTTGTTCACCAACAAGCGTCGATTCCGAGGAAGCCTGTCTGACTCTGACTCATGCCCGTTCTGCTCGAAAACTGAATCAACTTCTGACATGCTCTTACACTACCCAACGACCCTACCGACTGTGCGGTCATCCACGACCTTCGAATCCGCAGCTTACATGCAAGATTCGCAACATAGTCATCATGGCCATTCTCTAGAGTGTATGGAAACGACGGAACGCCAAAAATTTCAAGAACGAGGTGGAATTATTGGGAACTGTTCTTCGTCGTGCGTCTCAAGAAATTTTCGTTTGGTCAATCAGATGCACAAATGAGGTCCGAAAACAAACTCTGATTGACTGGGGGATTATGCTGTCCCGCCTAGATGTAGCTTTAGTCTACAGCGTTCATTTTTTTCTCTCTTTCCCTTTCGTCTTCTTTGTAAATAATCTCTGGGAAACAAAAATCAATAAAATGAGTTCAGGCTGGCCTTGCCCACGGTAGTTCCTAAAAAAGACAAGTCGTCACCTTGGTAAGCTATCAACAAAAATTGCAAAAAAACGTAGTTCCGTAAAAAACAAACTGCATGCTAGCAGGGAAAACCCAAAGGATACACAAAAAATCAGTATTCTTCTTATGCATCTCACATGCCAAATGCCATCCTTGCAGGTGATGGACGAGCTGGAGGAGGACGCGAGGCCGAAGTGGGTCCGGACCACGGTGAACCTCGACGACCACGTCATCGTCCCGGACCTGGACCCCACCGCCACGTCGGCAGACCCAGACAGGGCCCTGGAGAGCTACGTGTCGTCTCTGTCCACGCTCCGCATGGACCACTCCCGCCCGCTCTGGGAGCTGCACGTCCTCGACTTCCCCACCTCTGACGCCGCCGCCGCCCTTGTGCTCCGCGTGCACCACTCCATCGGCGACGGCGTCTCGCTGCTGTCCCTCTTCATCGCCTGCACACGCCGCGCCGCGGACCAGGGCGCGCTGCCGGAGCTGCCGACCACCGGCGCACCCCGTCGTGCCGGCCCGGTGTACGCCCTGCCTTCGCGCCCGCGCCACCGGCCGTCGTCGTCATGGGGCGCCCTGCCGTTCCTCGCCGCGTGGGTCGTGTCGCTGCTCGTGCTCGCCTGGCACACGGTGGTGGACATCGCGTGCTTCGCCGCGACGGCGACGGCGATGCTGGGCGACCCGCCGACGCTGTTCAAGGGCGCGGAGGGCGTGGAGTTCCGGCCCAAGCGCTTCGTGAACCGCACGCTCAGCCTCGACGACGTCAAGTACGTCAAGAACACCATGAGCTGCGTACGTGGATCCTCAAATCCTGGATACATATTCGATTTATCTTTTTCTCTGAAAGATGAGCTAGGTGATTGATTAACTGGCTGGATCGCGATCCTTCTCTGCAGACTGTGAACGATGTGCTGCTTGGAGTGACGTCTGCGGCATTGTCTCGGTTTTATTTTCGGAAAACAGGTGAGGGTGAGATCAAGGTCAAGTAATTTGAACTGGTTTTCTTGTTAATACTTTGTAATTAACCAGGCTTGGATAAATTTCAGGAGAAAGTGGTAGAAAGAGCATCAAGGTGCGGTCGACTCTGCTTGTTAACCTGAGGAGGACTCCCGGTCTACATGTAAGCGCGGCGGCGAGCATCCATGTCCTCGTTGATAATTTGTGTTTAGTCATGTATGTCCTCATCGCTGATTAATGTCTGATGCCGCCGTGCAGGCACTGGCTACAATGATGGAGTCCGGCAAGGACAACGGCGCGCAGTGGGGCAATCGGCTTGGCTACATGATACTCCCGTTCCACATAGCCATGCACGACGACCCTCTCGAGTACGTCCGGAAGGCCACCAAGGTTGCGCGCAGGAAGAAGAGCTCCATGGAATCGGTCTTCACCTACTGGAGCGCGTCCATGATAATGAAAATCTTTGGAATCAAGGTGCGAATATACATTGTTGTCCATCATATGCATTCCTACCATACTTTCTGTGCTGTATTGGGCTTTTAGCTTATATATGCTCAAGGCTAAGCCGTTAACTGTGATAGGTCCTATGTGATCGTATGGGTTGGGATTCCGGTAGAAGTGAGAAGGAGATGGGGATGATTACCTTCTCCCTGACCTGCTGAACTCCCGC